>JANBVN010000016.1:0-274779 GCA_030052785.1 Coniochaeta hoffmannii | reverse complement strand
GGGGGTGCTGCGGACAATGCGATCAGGCACTTCAACACGTCCAGTTTCCCCAACAAAGAGCTCTGTTCTTTTGGGCAAAACGCCTCGAAAAGCATGCCGTCTCGCCTGTTAAGTACAAAGGACGAGTTGGGACAAAGAAGGACGGGACTGAGAATGGGGAAATAGAAGAAAATATGGGTGGAGGAATAACGGTGCTGAAGAAGGCGGAATGGATGGGGGAACAGCCAACTGGAGACCAAGGTGGGATGGAGCGATGGCTGGCCCGTCCGGGCTGCTGGATACTGGAAAGACTGATGTTGAACGCGACGATGCATCTGTCAAGGTACACCTCATCCATGTGTACAGTATGCCGCAGCGCGGATGTTATATTGGCGCTGCCGCTTTCTTCTTCTTCTTCTTCCTTTGCTTCCTTCCGCAATTCCTATCATCGAACGTCAAGACTATCTTGTTGGTCTCGTCCTCCTTTGCGCGTGGCGGCAGTAAAGCGGCGCGACCACCACCCTCTTTGGATCAGCGTACCGAATGTACCTTAGTCTAGGCCCCGGGGAGGGTGTCTCTAACGATCTTCATGATATTGGGAAGGCAAGCTAAATGGGAAAGTCCCCGCACGCGGAACCTGGGGGGGTAACTTCGTCTGCCGTGGTCCGTGGGTTCTGGGTGAGTCCGTGACGAGGTGTGTGCCGCAGGCGACGAGGGAGGGGCGTGGCCGAAGTGATCCATTCCTTCCTTGGCTTCAGGCAGGCTCGTCTGTTCTTTGCGGTTGTGTTGGCGGATGCGATGGACGATGCGTAAGCTAAGGTATTGCACGCCCTAAAACCGATATCCGACCTGCAGATAATCTGCAGTTGGCAGCTGCTCGTGCGGTTGGTTCGTCCACCTGAAGCAGATCTATCGTTGTCATCTAGATAATCGCTCGGTCGCCTACTACGCACTGTGTAAACGCCTGATTCTGATCGTCTAATCTTCAAGAAACCGTCCAGTCGTCTGATCATCCAGTAGTCCTCTTGTACAGGTTAGTGGCGATCTAGTCTTGAACTGCGGCATCGACGTACGTCCGATGCTAGCAATGCGGAATTCTACCACAGGTTTACCTAGTGATGAACGTCCATGTCCATACTCCATCCTTACACCTAACCTGGGGTTTAGAGGTGGTGAACCCTTGATACCAATCTCCGGTCAGCTCGTTTACTACGCACTGGATGGCAAACAAGCGCCTGTGGATTCGGCCAGGCAAGGCCAAGGACAAGGGAAGGGCGGGAAGTCAGCAAGCTGGCACAAAGGCGGCTGAGAAGGCCCAGGGATCTTCTTTCCTAAGCTACACTAACGCCGGGGGCGTGAAAGTGGAGCATACAAGCGGGTTGGCTGAAGTATCACAGCAGGTCTTGGGAGGAGGACTTCCAGGCTCCTCTTCAAATCGAACGGAAAACGTCCCTCCAATAAATAAGGTAAGTGCGATTATTAGATGTCTACAGGGTACCTTAGCTAAGTCAGCACCCGGAGGTATCCGTCGCGACTGAATCCCAGCGTTGCGCGCGACTCGGCGGCCTGTCAGCCACTTGCAACTCACGGCTTGTCTGTGCCATTGACGAGCAGGGTTGCAGCAACAAGAGGCTTCGAAGGTGACAGGGAGCTTTTGTTTGGCGAGACCCCGCCGGTTTGAAGTGTGGTACGCACGTAGGTACCTTGACCCCGGTCATCATACCAGCGCGGAATATAAGACCTCCAGCTTGAAGAGGGGTAGGGAGAAGACCTGAGGAGCGTGAATGTTATTGTCTTGATTGGTCCTGGGCGTCTTATAATCCCGAGTCCAACTTGCTTTCCGGGTCGTCAGGCTACGTAAATGCTCAAATGGAGATGTTCTATTGAAGCAAGTGTCTCGTTATCAATGTTGCGCCCCGACCTTATCTCGGCTTATGCGGTTGGTGAGACTGCAGGTGAGGTCGTACAAGCTGCGGCGCGACTGGTAGAAGGGGGAAATAACCGCATATGGCGCGAGCACGTAAGTGTACGTATCCATGAACGGAGTCCAGACGAAGTGACTGTGACGACGAGCCAGCAGTGCTCAACAACCAGCTCAGCTGCGGCGTTGACTGCAACAGTCAACTCACGCGTCTCCCGATCGGGAATATGTCCGTGACTGGGATCTCGGAGGCTCTGGTCCCCTCACCGTTCTTTATCATTAGCCCCCGCCCGAGACATGTGGTTTTGCCGATACACTAATCAAGGACTGTGGTAGATATGACGTTAATCGCCCTAGCTAGGATACCGATTCTCTGCGCGCCAACGCGAAGCTAGCCATGCTCGGTGATGCTTTCATCACTGTACGAATATGCAGATATGAGTCTCTTGTTCCAGGGCTATGTCGAGCCGTCAACTTGTTCGAGATGGAGTCTCTCAAGCCAATCCGCTGTACATGTCAAGTCCCATAGGGTCAGATGCACAGGACAAATATTATCCGGTCGGTATGGGCTTTGCCTTGTGTATCGTCGTACGAAGTACGTTTCGTTCTCGTCGAGCATGACTGCACGAGTCGAAGTGTTAGCGCAGACCCTTGCGCTTACTGAGCCACGCAATTCTCAGTGCAGGACGCCATCACGTACATTCGTGCAGGCCAGACTTCAAGCCCGGGCGCGGCTAGGTGGTTTACACGGCCCACAACTTTGAACTTCACATGGCCATTGTCTGCATGCAAGACAGAGCAAAGGAGGAAGCTCGGATTCCATGACCGCTCAACTAGACGCATGGGCTAAACACAGCCTCTGCTCACCGATACCTTTTCTGTATTCGTTTGGTGTAAAGGGATCTCAGGTCCCTCAGGACGATGATGTCAGATCCAAGGCACGAAATCAAGCTCGTGATCCTAGAACGCTACACTACGACAACTTGAGGGTATCCTATCTCCTCATCGCCGTCATAGCCTCGATGGAGAACCCAGGCTCAATGAACCGCACAGTCGATACTCGCGAAAATTATCGCTTCAACCGCGCAATCATCCGGAGGAATCCCTAGTAGCATTGTAGCTCGGAGAGGATCAAATCAGCATGCGGCTACTTCTAGGTGAACATCATGATACACAGCATGCCATGCCACGGCCCACGAGTGACAGCGGGGACCCAGTTAATGCTGTCGAATTCCAAGCTTATTATTGAGCTGGCCGGTCTGCACTTTTGATGCATCACAGGTAACACAAGCATCCATCCACTCGTGGCTTCTCGTCGGCTCTCTATGGTTTGAACTACGACCCCTGTCGCTTTTGTCAGGCCGCAGATTCTGTTTTATTATCCTCTTGTAACGTCTCCTACAAGCCGACGCCTGACGACGAGGGCCGGAGTACGTATTGAAAGGGTGAGTCTCTCGGCCGGTCGCCAACCCTATCGGCGGCGGACATAGGACATGGGCATGATGCGATTACGCCACATCGATGGAAACCGGTCAGAATCTCGGCCATAGAGACTGTCAGAAGAGATATGCAGGCCCTTGAAAAATGTCTCGCAGCCCTCGACGTGACCACGACTACCTAGCGCTCCCGCTTGTTGGCCAACTGGAAAATTGGCAAATCACAAGGACAGGATGGGCTTGACGAAGACCAGGATAACGGTCTCGAGGGAGGGGGGGAGAACAACTGCGGGCAACGACCTTAACCGTTTCATGTTCATTCGGCTGCCTGGGCGAGGAACAGCGGAGCGGAAGAGTCATACAATTCTTTCGCAGCTTATTGGAAGAAACCATACTTCGACGCCCGCTGTGGCTGTCCAGGTCCACGAAGACCTGCTAACCCCTCACTCCGTTTCTTCCGTCTGTGGTTAGTAGACGTGCAAGAACTCTTCTGTTGGTGAGCGAGTACGGGAGCCATGTGATGCCATGTTTCATAGTCCTGTTTGGTCCTCCATGACAGACCATCAAAGCTGCAACAGACCGGGAATCTGGACCAGCAGGACGCGAGCAGCTGGATGTGGTGGTGTGGACGTGTGGAGCTTGAGCTTTGGGGAGCCGGGCAGCCGGGGGGCCCAGGACTAACGTGTGTACGAGGCTGCCAGGGAATCCCACGAGGAGGGGGGGTGTGTGAGAATGCATTGACATGGGTCGGCGAAGAAAGAGATGCTTGTTGGTGTGTGTGTGGGCTCTATCCTTGCCATCCCACTTGATTGGCCTCAGGATAACAAGCTGCCATCCAGCTGACACACGGACCATCTGCAAGTCATGCCCGCGATCTTGCACTTGGAACGTCTGGCGTGTCCATCCAGCCATCCAACCAAACAAACGGCTGCAACACGCGTTGGCCGCCAGGTCGAGTTCGTCTTGCGGCATCTCGTATCGTGGGAGAAAACCTGATGACAGCCGAAGATACAGACCTGTAAGGGCGCTACAACAGGAATACGCCACGACAATTGCGGACATCTTTATCGCCGAGTGTCAGTTGGACGCTTTAATAGACTCGCAGACTAGCACTAGACTTAGACGACAACCCTTGCCTGACGACCCGATTCTGTAATCACTGCATTTTGACACCAGATCGAAGGCGCAGACGCGTCCATTCCTGGCCCCGGTCATCCAGCACATCCGCCCATCCATCAAGGGAAGAGGGTTGCCGAGGATGCATCCCACCGCTGGTTCTTCCTGTTGCTTCGGCCCCTCCACACCCTTCCGCTCTTTCCTGCCTCTCCACACATCCACAGCCCTCGCGGGAGGCTACAGCATCCGCAGCATTCTTGTGGGGTAGCAAAGCCCAACCACCAGAACACGGGCGGGAAGCAACAATGCTGCTACCGCTTGTCCAGTGCCCACAGCAGGTACTCCGCGATCGTCTGGGAACCTTCCCCCTGTGCGAGTGCTACTGGGGAAAGAGGTTAGAGCTCGTCGCCGCCTTTTGCAGCACTCTTTTGCAGTCAAGTGTGCGGGAGCTTCCCTTGCTACCCGCTCTTGCATGCGTGTAACATACCGGAGCCAGCCATCGAACCCTGACTGCCAACCTTCTACAGTCCAGAAGGTACCCTTGCTGATTTCGCTATGCGTTTTGTAGCGATCCTAAAGGCCCATTTAAGTCATTGCCGCGACCTCCACTACGTCTCGAGATGCACCTTGCATCATGCCGAAGCAGGCCGAGATGTTGTTGGTCTCCTCTGGCACCGCATGCAAGTCCATCAAGGCAGGGCCGACCTTACGTACCTGAAGCCGGGTTGCGGTACGCTAGCCGTCAGTGCCGGGGCTTAGCAGCCAGTCTTCCCACGCTTACTCTGCGGCATCAGGCTGCCTGTCGTACTTGTGCTCTGTAGGACAACTGGGGCATCGCCTCGTCAACCATGACATCAGGTTAACTTCGCAATACTAGGCCTCATAAGCGTAAAGTCAAGCCGCTTCGCCGGGGGCCAGTGGGAGATACATCTCGTTTGCACACGTTCTGAGTCTAACGCGAGTCAAATTTCGAGCCGCAAGTGCGCACTTCCTTGGTACTTTGCTTTGCTTGGGAATTGCTGACGGTGGAACGAACGCCTAGCAGCCACCGGCCAGGAAAAAAGGAGCACATTACCTAGGCGTTCGGCGATTCGCCCTTCTCCCATCCCACTGGGGCAACACTGCAGACGTCGGATGATTGTCAGTCTCACTTTCACGGCCTCTACTTGCCAAGCAAGGTTCTCACCATTATGATGCCTCGATGTTTCTTTCAACGCAAACAGATCGTCTCGGGATCCTCAGATCGAAAGGGCACCAGGACAGAAATGACAAAGTCGTCATTTCGGGCACCTTATCTTATCTAGGCGATCGGGACCGTTCTATTTTTGGCCTCGATTTGTGGGCGTGTGTCTTTGAATCTCCAGATCGCCGTTGACGAGGGATCTGGTACCATCTGAAGCTTTGGCCTCGTGTTGGTGTTGGCGGACAGGGGACCAGCAGAAGCGATGCTGCCGCTCAGGCCGCGGCCGCGGCGGTGATCTCCCCAGATGCGACCCCGAAGAAATCCGAGCGTCGCAAAGAGGTACAACTAGGGCTTGGACAAGGCTTGTAATCTGGCAAAATGCGCCGGGTGAATCCGCGCAGATCATATGATCCCGGCTTTGGTTCGTTAATGCGCTATCCTTAATTATGATGCCCACGCTTCACTTCCCTTCTCAGTATCATCGCCGGACATGCCAGATGGTGACATGTCGCAACACACCGGGGGTGGACGAAAGGCTTACATCAGGAGCCTCGACATAATCCTGTGGTAGATGATGAGCGCGACATGGGTCAATGTCTCGGCCACCGATAATTAATGAGAGAGTGTGAGATCGATATGAGCAAGCCAACGACCCCATTCAGCCAGCACGTCAAAATGCAGGGAATGATGGACGTCGACGTATAATTTGTTACCCAAGCACAAGCTTGATCCACACAAACAAGTGTGGAAGAGGGTGTCGGTCCCAGTCACCTGGTGAGGCCGGGAGAGGGCAACACAAACTTTAGATTGACCCCTTTTATAGCCTGCCAGGTTGTTCCTGCACGGCTGCTTCTACAGTAGCCCTACTACTGCACCGCTTCATCGAGCGATGTGTTACTCGATTCGCGCACGGCCTATACTAGCTCTAGCTGAAGAGTGGTGATCCTAGACTTAGTGGGTTGGTATGTAGTGATTGGCTTGTTCTCTATCGGGAGGTCCCTGGACCCCTTCTTCCAGTGCGATTTAGACGCGTGGGATTAGAGAGACAAGCGCGCTTAACACCGCGGCTAGCGATAAGATCTCTTGCTGTGCGATAAGCCGTATCACTCTTCGCACCACCTCAAAACTTCGTGGGGCAAACCACACCTGCAACGGACGGGGAGCGCAAATCGTAACTTAGACTCGCTGCATCACCTTGAGTGAAAGTGAAATGGCCAGTCTCAAGCGCACTGCGGGCGCCGACCCCTTCGCCCAGAACATATCGAGCAAGGTCTATGTGCGGTCCACCAAGAGCGGCAAGGTGCAGAAGATCGTTCGGGAGGTGTACCTGCGACAGGACATTCCGTGCTCTTCCAACCTCTGCCAGACGTGCCTTAAGTCGGCGCCAAGGAATGCTGCTGGGGAGCGTAAGTTAGCGACCATCCTACGTATTACCCCTTTACGTGCCTGACACCCTGTGTTGTATAGTCACACCGTTCGTCCTGTCGGACAAGCCCGCGGGCACCAAGACCTTCCCGCAGGGTCACTACCTCGTCCCCGACACCAACGCCTTCCTGACCGCCATGGACCTCTTCGAGCAGGGTTCAGCCTTTTACGATGTCGTCGTTCTCCAGATCGTCCTCGAGGAGGTGCGCAACCGGTCACTTCCGCTGTACAACCGACTCGTCGGCCTGACCAAGAGCGAGGACAAGCGGTTCTACGTGTTCTTCAACGAGTTCCGGCTCGAGACATATGTGCCGCGCGAGGAGGGCGAGACGGTCAACGACCGCAACGACCGCGCCGTCAGGAAGGCGGTCAAGTGGTACGGCGAGCATCTGGCCAAGACGTCGAGGGCGAAGAAGGTGCCCGCTGTGGTCATGCTCAGCAATGACAAGGACAACCTAAGGAAAGCGAAGGCCGAGGGACTCAACGCCTGCTCACTTGCTGAGTACGTCGGTCAGCTGGAGAATGGAGACAAGCTTCTCGATATGATACCCGATGCCCAGGACCGTGACGTCACCAGGGAGAAGAAGCCAGGGGAGCATCTCTATCCCGAGTATCAGAGCTTGTCCAAGATGATGACTGGGGTCAAAGCCGGCGTCCTTCATCAAGGCATCTTCAGTGTGTCGCCATACAACTATCTAGAGGGCTCCGTTCGGGTGCCAGCCTTCCCCAAGGCACTGCTCATCTTGGGGAGAGAGAACATCAACCGCGCCATCGATGGTGATGTGGTGGTCGTCGAGGTGCTTCCCAAGGACCAGTGGAAAGAGCCATCATCCAAGGTCATCGAGGAGGATACCCTGACCAAGAACGAGAATCCCGATACGGAAGAGGCGGCAGAACTGATCTCGGAGAAGGAGAGAAGGGCACTGCAGGAGGAAGTCAAACGCACACAGAGCAAGGCTTCTGAGACGCTGCCGCAACCAACAGCAAGAGTGATTGGCGTCATCAAGCGCAACTGGCGTCAGTACGTTGGTCACATCGACCAGTCGTCTGTCAGTTCCGCCAACCAAGGCCGGAAGCAGGATACGGTGTTCCTGATTCCCATGGACAAGAAAATCCCTAAGGTCCGGCTGCGCACCAGGCAGGTCGCCGAACTGCTCGGCAAGCGGCTCTTGGTAGCTATCGATGCATGGGACAGAGACTCGAGGCACCCTGTCGGACACCTGGTCAGGTCGCTCGGGGAGCTGGAGACGAAGGCCGCTGAGACGGAGGCCCTGTTGCTCGAGTGGGATGTCCAGTACCGGCCTTTCCCCAAGACAGTCCTGGACTGCCTACCAAAAGAAGGCCACGATTGGAAAGTCCCGGCTAGCACTGAAGACCCAGGCTGGAGAGACCGAGAAGATCTCCGAAACCTTCTCATCTGCAGTATCGATCCGATCGGCTGCCAAGACATCGACGACGCCCTCCACGCCCGGCCTTTGCCGAATGGCAACTTCGAGGTGGGAGTCCACATCGCCGACGTCTCTCACTTCGTCAAGCCGAACAACGCCATGGACAACGAAGCAAGTATCCGTGGAACTACGGTCTACCTCGTCGACAAGCGCATTGACATGTTACCGATGCTTCTTGGAACCGATCTCTGCTCCCTAAAACCGTACGTTGAGCGGTACGCCTTCTCAGTCGTCTGGGAGATGACGCCGTCAGCAGACGTTGTGAGCTCTAGATTTACAAAATCCGTCATCAAGTCAAGAGAAGCCTTCAGCTACGAAGAGGCCCAGCTGAGGATCGACGACGCCTCTCAGCAAGACGACTTGACAAAGGGCATCCGGACACTCCTCATGCTCTCCAAGAAACTAAAGCAGAAGCGCATGGACGCTGGCGCCCTCAGCCTCTCGTCCCCGGAAGTCAAGGTCCAGATGGAATCCGAGACCTCAGACCCGATCGACGTCAAGACCAAGCAGCTCCTCGACACCAACTCACTCGTCGAAGAGTTCATGCTGCTCGCCAACATCAGCGTAGCAGGCCGCATCTACCAAGCCTTCCCGCAGACCGCCATCCTGCGCCGCCACGCCGCCCCGCCCAAGACCAACTTTGAAGAACTCGCCCTCCAGCTCAAGACCAAGCGCAACCTAGACCTGAACGTCGAGTCCTCCAAGGCACTGGCCGACAGCCTGGACGCGTGCGTCGACCCCAGCGAGCCCTTCTTCAACACCCTCGTCCGCATCATGGCGACGCGCTGCATGATGAGCGCCGAGTACTTCTGCTCGGGCACCCAGTCCTACCCGGAGTTCCGCCACTACGGCCTCGCCTCGGAGATCTACACGCACTTCACCTCGCCCATCCGCCGCTACGCCGACCTCGTCGCCCACCGGCAGCTCGCGGCCGCCATCGGCTACGAGGCCGTCGACCCCTCGGTCCGCAGCCGCGGCCGCCTCGAGGCCGTGTGCAAGAACATCAACGTCCGGCACCGCAACGCCCAGATGGCCGGCCGCGCGAGCATAGCCTACTACGTCGGGCAGGCGCTGCGGGGCCGCCCCGCGGCCGAGGAGGACGCGTTCGTGATCAAGATCTTCAGCAACGGGTTCGTGGTGCTGGTGCCGAGGTTCGGCATCGAGGGGCTCATCCGACTGAGAGACCTGGCCGAGCCCGAGCCGGCGGCCGAGTTTGACGCGGAGAATTATGTGCTGGACATCTCGGGGAGCAGGACGGCGAGGGTGGAGCTGTTCCAGAAGGTGGTCGTCAAGGTTTCGGATCAGAAGGATGAGGTTACGGGGAAGAGGGGGGTGAAGATGGAGCTTGTTAGGGCTTGAGGAGAGTCGCAACGTGTTAGGTCGGCGGAAGCCCAGGCTGAGCTAGCGATTGTACTCTGTCCAACGTAACATGATAAGATCAAGTAAAATAATGCTTCGTGATATATCTTCTCTTTATGTGTGTCTATCATTGTCATGCAAACCTCTTGACTTCAGCAGAAGCCATGCAGCAAAAGTCATATATTTGCTCCCAATGCGAATGCTTTCCGCTGTCTCTCCTTTCTTTCCCAATCGCCAAAAGCACGCCCATGCCCAGATGCAGTTTCCATGCTTATCCATTCAATCAAGGTCATAATCATCATCCCAGCCCAGTTGCTGGTAAATTGACACCGGTTGGTGCCCAACGTCCGAGGGATCCTTTCGATCCTCCTCGTCTGCTCGTTCCCTTACTCCTTCCAACTTCTTCCCCTCGGGCGTAGCAGCAACCGCCCTTCTTCTCGCCTCAGGCGTGCCGGCAACCGCCGTCACCTTCGTCTCAGGCGTGCCGGCAACCGCCGTCACCTTCGTCTCAGGCGTGGCAGTCACGGCAACAGCCCCCGTAACAAGCCGCAGAGGCCGGACGGGGGTGCACAGTTCCCCCCTGTCCATGGCCGACCGCGGCTTGAGTGGTGTTTCGAAAATGCCGACTGCAGCAGGCGGCATTGGTTTCCTGTCTGGCGAGGAGCTTCCGACCAGTGTCGAGCTGCTCGGTAATGCGGGATGGAAACTCTGTTTCCGGGTCACTGCTTTTCTGGCCAGGACTGGGGACAGAGGTGGCTCGACCACTGTCGCTGGAGCCGGCTTTGAGGTGCGGACCGGCGTGGCCTGCACGAGTTTACGGCCCGCAACAGGTGTGGCACTGACAGCTGGCGAGGGGCGCAGGAAACGAGTTGCCACACGCCGCGGTGCGGCAGAAGAGGGTACGACGGAGCTGCTGGCTGGTATCCTGTCCTCGTCCTCGACATGCTCATCCTTCACGACCTCTTCCTCCTGCAGAATGCTCATCAGCTGCGCCTTGCTCTCGGCGGCGATGACATCTCTGAACCGGTTATTCGCCGGCGTCGCCTTGACCTGGATGGCCGGGGCCGTCGCGGTACGTCCGAAAGCCGGGTCCCGCACCGGCTTTCTCGACTTCTTCAGCTGCGACAGGCTTGTCGACGCGCGGAGGCGTTCTGTCTCCTCGACAATCTCCTTGCCTACCACTGCGCGATTCGGCCTTTTAAGCGTCGAGATGGCTTCTTGCAGCTCGGCTTCGACCTGGGCTTTCTTCCTCGCCTTTTGGTCGTCCGTGGCGAGACTGCTGGTGCTGCTGCTCCTGGAAAACAAGTTTCTTGACCACTCCTTGAGCGATGCCGGGGGCTCTCGCTTCGGTACCATTGCCATAAGAGGCTCGCTGCCTTCTCTCTTCAGTCCTGGGATGGCGGTGACACTTGCAGATCGCATGTGCGCGAGCGCACTCGTTGGGCCGCGCGAAACGCTCCGACGCATGCGCTCGTTGGAGAGGACTCGTTCCAGGGTCTTCTCACGGTCTCGGCGGGATGCTGGCTTCTTTGCCGGTGCACCTGGCTTAGCTTTGGGCTGGCTCGCGGGCTTGGACTGCGTTGGTTTCGGAGGCGGCTTGATGACCGGCCCGCCGAGCTTGCGGTTGATTGAGTCGCAGATATCTGGCAGGCGAGCGGAGAAGCTGTGTTTAAGTCAGCACGGTGCAGTGTACCGCCACGCCTCAGGAGATACTTACAATGGCAGGATGATGTCGACGCAAAAGTCTTTCAGAGGATCCGAGTTAGGTCTCTCCGACTTGTCTGCCGCATGCCCTTGGGAGTGGACTTGTGTCTCGGCCAGAGCTTTCATTTCATCTGGGGTTGTGGACTGCCAGATGCAGAGGCGGTCTGCGTGGACATCCAGCAACACAGGGAAGTTGTGTCTGGACCTCTTCTTCACCGGAGGGTCTGCTGCCGTCAATGACGCTCCAGCCTGAGATTCCATGCCTGGCAGTTGGCTATCCTCTGCCGTGTCTCGCGGCCTGATCAGAGGCTCTAGTGCCAGGATTTCCATGATGATGATCATCTGCAGCTGCGTCTCGCGCCGCCGTAAGCAAGAGATATGGTATTTGAGCTCATCTGGTGTGACGGATTTATCGTCCGAGACGGGAGGCTTGTTCGCTCTCCACCAACGACGGACGTGGTCTGCTTCATGGGGGTATAGTCCGTCTTTACCAAGCTTCATCTTCTTGGACTTTCGCTTCTTGGCCTTGGTGTGGCCGTCGTCCGAGTCGTCGACCATGGTCTTCATGTTTGCGATGATTGCAGGTATCGTCTCCCGGAATTTCTTATCTATAACCACCGTGGTCATGGCCAGGCTCTTCAGGAAGTCAATCAAGTCGTTCATATCCAGGTTTGAGTCGCAACCCAGGTGGAACGCAGCCCGGGCACGAGACAGTGGTCCTTTTGCGAAATAGGCCAGTGAACCCTTGGAATGATATAGAACTTCCACATAGTTATTCCGAATATTATCAAAGATCGTTTCCGCCGTAGGTGGTGACGAGGTCACATCGGGCGACTCATGTTGGAGCTGGGGATGATGCTCGCCTTCTGGCAGCGTGGGCGCCTTGGAGTCGGACGTGTCCTCGATTGCCGGACTCGAGTCCAGCAGCGAAGGGCCTCCTGGAAGGATGGATTCGCTCTGCTCCACTGGTAACATTGTGGCTACTGACTGTGATCTTGCACGCTTTTTGACCAAGGAGTGTATCTCCTCGATAGCAAGTCTGCGTCTCTTGTTCTCTTTGTGTAGTTGTGGAGTCGTGAGCGGTAACGGGCCAGCATTCGACGAGGCAACGGAAGCACTGGGCCGCATGCGTTGGTGGCATATCACAGTTGCAAATTGAGCCAACGCTCCCAGCTCGACCCACGATCCCAGCTTACAAAGAGTGTACAGGCCATCGTCCTGGCGTTCAATGGCGTAGGCGACCCTCTTTGTCTCTGACCGGGCTAAGAGGAGGTTTGAACCGAGTCGCCCCTCAAGTTCCAAGATCTTGATTCGGGATTCGTAGCAACGTGAAGCTGAGAAGTCGCCGTGGGGCATGGAGAGGTCGAGAGCTGACAACGGTAGGTGTTCCCGAGGAAGCAGCATCAGGGGGTGGAGTATGCATGGCTTCACATGGATGCTCGACGGATATGGCTATGAGACAAGTGCTCTGTCAGCGACGGACCTTGCCATGTAGGGGCCAGGCAGCATGTCTACCTTGATGACTATGGTGGGCTTGAGGAGCTCTTCCATAGGGTGTGCCGACTCATCATGCTTCCGTTTCCGTGATCCAGAAGATGATAACGGCGCATCTCGAAGCTCAACCCTGTTCAGCGAGTTCAGCGAGCCGTCTGATGTTGGAGTGAGGATGCCGGACTTGGGACGCGACGCGTCGGATTTCAAGCCGACATGAGAGGACATAGTAATAATGATGGGATAAGAACAGAACTGGCCATCTAAACGCTGGCCATAGGACAATAACTCTCTAAAGAACCATTATGGATACGTGCTGAGAATGAACACTACCCTATGGCCAATATCTACGAATAGAGGACTTGGCATAGAGATTCGAGGTTTTGGAAGCCATTGGCGTCACGCGTCGAACGGCAGAGGGACGCGCCGAGTGGGGCAAATGCCTAGAAAACTCTCAACTGTGGCACAAGCTCGCGCCACATGGATGCACATGTGGCTGTGCAAGTTTGGCATGCGTGCCGTTTCGCGCTAACAACGTCGAGATCTCGATCAAAGTGGAGCTGTCTTTAACCTCTGGCTGTTGTGCAGACTCCCCAAACTGATCTTCACGGCCATTTCCCCTTGTATGTTTGAAGCGAGCAGGAGAGATATTAAGACATCTTCATAGACACCGGTTAGGTGAAATAGTACTGGTGCTTGTTGAAGGCTAGAGAGACGGATGAGACACGCTCACAGACGGCTCATGGCCGTCTCTCGACTAGTCTGGCTAGGGGCTCTTATCATGCTGAGTCACCACAACGCTCGATGCGCATCCAAAAGTCAGATCTCCAATCTCCCCGCTTGGGGCGCATCAGACGCGGAACCGTTAGGAAAACCCTCTGCCACGACAGCTGCTGCCGTACCCTGCATTAGGGTCCCTCATGACTATTCCGAGGTGTACAGACAAACAGAACTCCTCTGGAGATTCAGCTGTTGAACGTCAATGCTGCTTTGTTGGTGTTCTACTGCAGAAGGCACCGCTTGTACTCTGTACACCACCGCAAGAGACCTGCCCACTGAATCCATCGGGAGGGACAGCCCCTGGTTGACGAATCAGACGCGGTGGACATTCATCTGAGCTCTCCACTAGTGTATCAATCGCAAGTCCTTGTTCGTTCCCGGAGCCATCTCCAATCCCGCCTTTCAACAACATCAATACTTTATTTTGCCACACGGAGACCCCTTTAACGCCCAACCTAACCTAAAAGACTCTACAACAACCTTGCGGCAGTATCCACGACTCCGAAACCCCGGATCCTAGATGAGTATCGGACGGCGAAGTCAGTAAAGGGGGCGTTGCCTCATGGGCGCACTCTCCACCTACATCAAGGTACGGTATCTAGCCTGATCTCGACGATCAGCAAAACGTGATTCGGTGACGAAGCTCAAGCTGACGGTTGTTTGCTACGTGCTGCAGCAGTAAGTTCGACGGAGCTTTGGACAGGGTTGGCTCTTGCTCCGTCGTTTGGCTTTTCGATGTTGGCCGCGCAACAAGTGGCTCTCTAGTGTCGGATCGTTAAAATAAAAAAGTCATCCGCCATGGCTACCGAGACCTCCCCGCGAGCAGTTCGATTTTCGCACGACAACGATGAGTTGTTGCGACTGAATATGGAGAAATCGGACATGAATGGCAATGGGGCCGGAGGAGGCTTTGGAGCCACTCGACCCCAGCCAGTGACCACCACCTCTGACGAGTCTGGCTCTTCGGGAGAATTTCCTGTCGATTCTGATCCTACCGAACTGGAGCAGCAAGATGCGCTAGGGTCGCTCAACCGGTACGCCGAGCTGGCTACACACTCTGGCTCGATGACCTCGCTGGTCAACCCCCCGCATGCCAACGGCACTGGCATCCGGCACCGAACTGCTACAGACCCGGCCGGCATGTCTTACACGAACGGGACCCCTCGAGGCCCACCTCAGCGGCCGACCGGTCCCGCAAGGACGCCATCGAACACCTACCAGCCCTACACACAGCGCCGGCCCGGGCAGGCGACGGCGTCGTCGCAGGGTTCTTTCATGACCGGTCCGCATGCTCGCGATGGTTCGAGACCACGACCGATAGGGACTTCCACGTTTCGGGCCCAGGAAAGAGAATATGTGCGGAGGTTGCGCCAGTCGGATCAGAACACCGAGTATTTTGTAGCCGATCCGCATGCATCTGGCGAGCAGTTCGACTCCGATTCCGAAGGCGAGACCCCGTCTTCCGAAGGTCCTTTTGACGGGCTCGAGGAAACCAACCTCTTCACCAACAGCGAGCATCTACAACCGACTGACGAAGATCTGAAAGACCCCCAAAACCGAGAACGGTTGGAGTGGCACGGCATGCTCGAAGCCGTGCTCACGGGCGACGTTGTCAGGCAGGAGAAGAAGCGTCTGATTGGCTCGTCGGAAGAACAACTAGGCAAGAACGCGCAGAAGGCCGAGATATGGATAGGACTCCGGTCCAAGATATGTGGCCGCCATCTACCGGTGCAACGGAGGATGATCGAGGACGCTCGAGGAAACCTGGACAGCTTGATTACCGAGATTATCAACTTCTCCATCGCCGGTGAGAGCGAGGCGGGAAAGCCGCCGGTTGAGCAGGTCCGCGACGTGGTGGCCAAAATCGAAAAGGTCGAGGGGCTCTACCCTTCCAGGACGACACTCATCGCCCACCACAAGCTGGCCGACTCGGATGCCTTCAGGGAGACGTGCGACGCTGTCATTTCTTGGCACAACATCAACGAGATGATCAATACAGAGCTCTCCATCCTGAAGAAATGGGTTGGCAACGATGATCTGGACTTCCGGCGGTCCAAGGACCAGTCGCCAAACGGCAACGGACTCACCGACGAGTCTTCGTTCTTGGACAGGCTCATGAAGGAGGAGGGGCTGAAGTCTCTGCACGATGATCCCGAAGAGGATAGGCAGAACCTCCGCAAGAGGAGCATGTTATACGGCATCTCTCGAGTAATTATGAAAGCAAAGGAGAGCCTAATCCTCAATGCCCACGCCTTCGCGGTCCGCCATCTGCCTCCCTATATCGAGGAACTTCTCACCCTGATCAGCTTTCCATCGCGGCTTATTGAGGAAGTCGTTAAGGTACGACTCGCCTACGCGAAGAAGATGAAGGATTCGGCGCAACAGAACTTGATGATGCAAGACCAGATGATCACTCAGTTTCAGGTGCTCCTGAATCTTGCCATCAAGATCAAGCAGGAGTATCTGATGATCTCTCAGCCGGAGCCTGGCTGGGACCTACCGCCCTGCATCGATGAGAACTTTGATCAGGTCATTCTTGATGCACTGAAATATTATTTCAAGATGCTCAACTGGAAGCTGAGCGGCAACAAGAACACATTCAAGGAGGCGGAACTCCTGTTCCAGGAATGGGATTTCGCCAACGAGATTGGCAGGTACCTCCAGCGCGGAGACATCGAGGTTGCGGAGCAGTTCAGCTCCCTCACTTACAAGGCGCTCAACCGACTTGCGCAGACTTTTGAGAGGGAGCTGCAGCGGAAGCCGAAGGAGAGCGTGTCCGAGATGACGAAGCGCTACAAGCAGATCCTCGACTCCGTCCGCGTGAGGCAGAGAATGCTGCAGCGGTTCTCGCGGATGCTTGGCGACAACTACGAGAACGCTTGCGACTTTACCATTGCTTTCGGACCCGAGAAGCTGCAAGAGTTGTACGAGAGGCTTGTGGAGACTGGCCACTTCCAGGTCGAGACAAATACCTTCGAAACTGAAGGGGTCATCCTGTTGGCTTCGCCCAGTCTGCGCGACCGTCATGAGGAGATTAGGATGCTCATGAACACATTCTCGTACGAGACGCCGATGGAGGATCCGTCTGACCCGTACATGCTTCTTCTGCGGCCAGAGAACGGTCCCGAATGGTTTGGAGCTAAGGTCGAGCTTACCATCAGAGAGGAGCCGCTCGACCTCCGGCTAGGGCACATGAGGCTCATTGCTGGCGGGTCGCAAGCACGTCTGGTCAACGCTCGCAAAGCCTTCCTAGAGTACGTCGACATGCAGATCGACCTTGTAGTTGAGCAGCGATCGACGCTGCACAAGGTCAATCAGAGGCTTATGGAGAATCGAAAGGTTGCCTACAAGCTGTCGAACTCGTTCATGGAGAGTGTGGAGATCATTCGGAAGCAGACTCAGGGGCTGGACTGCCAGGATCTCATCCACACATGCTTCATCTTTGCTACTGAATTCGGTCAACGCTCGCTCCTCTACATGGACAGCAACAGGCGGCAGATGAACAACTTGAAGCTCACAAAACTGGCCCTTGACTGGGTGAGCTTCATATGTGACGACTGCGTCGCTTCCGATCGGAAGACGTTCCGCTGGGCAGTGATGGCTCTCGAGTTCGCAATGGGCATGACGCGCGGACGGCACATCCTGGCGCTTGGGGACGAAGAGTACGCCAGACTGCGGGCCAAGGTTGCGGGCTGCATGTCCCTCCTGATCTCGCACTTCGACATCATGGGAGCACGCTCCAGTATTGCCGCACAGGCCGAAAAGCAGCGAATGGAAGCCTTGATGGTGCAGCTGAAGCGTCTCAACAAGGGACAAGTCATGGATGATGATGACGCTGCGAGGTGTGTGACTGAACATCGTCTGGAGGAGATCACCAAGGTGGATGACCTGAGGAAGGAGATCCTGCAGGAGCGGTCAGCGCTCGGGCGTGTACTAGAAGCCTCTAACGAGGTCGACCGGTCGCTGGCCTGGCTGTCGTCGACAGCCAACAACTTCACCATGAGGTGGCAGCAGGGCCACTTCGTCGGCGGCGGTACCTTTGGCAACGTGTATGCTGCTATGAACCTGGACACGGGCCACTTGATGGCGGTGAAGGAGATACGTCTGCAGGATCCCAAGTTGATACCGACTGTCGCCCATCAGATTCGGGACGAGATGCGTGTGTTGGAGTCCGTCGACCATCCCAACGTCGTGTCATACTACGGAATCGAGGTGCATCGCGACCGCGTGTACATCTTCATGGAATTCTGTTCCGGAGGCTCGTTGGCCAACTTGTTGGAGCATGGACGCATCGAGGATGAGCAGGTCATTATGGTCTATGCGCTGCAGCTTCTGGAGGGCTTGGCATATCTTCACGACATGAAGATTGCCCATCGCGACATCAAGCCAGAGAGTGAGTCTTCCTGCTCTGACGCGAGAGAAGCGATTAGGTTGCTAATAACATACAGACATCCTCCTCGACCACAACGGCATCATCAAATACGTCGACTTCGGCGCGGCCAAGGTCATCGCCCGCCAAGGTCGCACCCTTGTCCAAGACCTCACCAGCACCAAACCCAACAAGTCCATGACCGGAACCCCCATGTACATGTCCCCCGAGGTGATCAAGGGCGAGAACCCGGGCCACTTCGGCGCCGTCGATGTCTGGTCGCTCGGCTGCGTGATTCTCGAGATGGCCACGGGCAGGCGACCGTGGGCCAACCTCGACAACGAGTGGGCCATCATGTACAACATTGCCCAGGGGAACCCGCCGCCGCTGCCGGGCATGGACCAGCTCAGCCCGCAGGGCATCGACTTCCTGAAGCGCTGCTTCGTGCGCGACTCCAAGAAGCGGGCCAAGGCCGTCGACCTGCTCAAGCACGACTGGATCATGACCATCAGGAACAGGGTGGTCGAACCGTCTACTCCGAGCGACACTAGTTCTGCGCAGTCGACGCCCAATCCCGGCAGCTCCGTCTCCAGTAAAGGTGACGGGTTTTACCTGTAACGCTCCGTTGCGCCTTTATCATCTCTCGACTCTGCTTCTCTCATATGTTCACAATACCCTGTTTCATTCGGCTCGATGACTGTAGCCGAAGGAGGAACTATCCTTTGGGCAGTGCCGTACATGGAAGCGGTACTTTCAATTTGCATCAGCGCTGGGTTCTTCTTCTACACCTTACTTTTGTTACACTATTTCTTCTCCGAGCACTGGGGCCACCGGCGCTCTTCTTTATGGATCGAGAGCAGCGGCAGCAGCTGCGTGATATATGTAGTTTGCGTGGAAGATCCCATTGCAGTGGGACGGACCGGGTGGTCACAACTAGGCAACACACACGACGATGTTGATGAATCGGCAACAGGCACAGAAATGGTGAAGGGAGTTTGAACGTTCCACTGCTTTAGGCACAGTCTGACGCCGAGGGGCAATGGTCACTCGCGGCAGCAACGTAATCATGCCGACTTTCGGTCAACAGGTGTATATATAATGAACTCTTCGCAATCCGCACCGATCAAGTGACGCTGCTTCTACCCTATACGTGAGATGGAGCAGTCCAACCAGATACCACAGCACACCACATCATCCTAGCGCGTGAAGGTGAGAACCAGCAAGCATCATGCCTGACGTTGTGAGCTGGGTGCGCACCGGGCGTGCAGCTTATGGCGTCCACTCCCGGTCACCACTCTGGTGGGCAAAACGCCTCTTTTCTTAGCACCTGCCTCAAACGGCCATGGTGTGTCCTTTCCCTCTCTCTCCTCTCGCTTCTCTCGCTTCCCTTCTGTTCACACCAACTGCAATGTCAGGGACTCGCGGCTTTTTACCGCCAGATCCAATGGGAGGTCTTCCGATATATGAAGACGAGCTTAAAACGACGACGGACCAAGTCCCTTGTCGGTGCGCGCTTATATTAGGCCTTCCCTTGCCTGAAATGGGAGCGATCCAATGAGCGGTGTGGACGAGGTGGTAACCCGGGAAGTCGTAAATTGAACGGAGATGGTCAAGTTGGACTCTCAGTTGGGAAGGACTTGGAAGGAATGGAATATATATACTATGTGTTCATACGCCAGACAATTCAGAGTGGTCTCTGTCTCTATCAAACAGCACACAAGTTGTTTATTGATGAAATAGTACACTTGATTGATTGATAACTGATTTCCGATCATCCAATGTTTCTTCTTCGAAAACCCAGAACTCCCTACAAGCACTATATCGCCCCGGCTTTCCGTCGCAAAAGTGCTTCGCTTTGTTGCTTTCTCTCAAAAATGTTCAACGCCATTTTCCCAATAGGTATCTCTTTTCGGCCTCTCTCTCTCGGAGGGACGTGTCTCCCGATAAAATTCCAAAACCCGACCATTTATCATTACATTAAGACCCGAAATGCATTTCCCCGCAGACCGTTCTCTTCGTGTACATGGCTGAGGGTGGAATACATGGCCACTCGAGTGAGTGAGTGATTGAGCGATTGTGTTTGTTTGTTGAATAAGTGCCGTTCAGCCACGGAGGTGGTGTGGCGACAAAGAAAGTTCGAAAAATGTGTTGGTGGTACATGAGCAAGACATAATGTGTATTCTTGGGACGAGAGTCCTCAGTTCTCGCTGCTAAAGTCCTGCGGCGTCACGTTCTGCGCGAACTGGAACGTCTTGGAGGACACGGCGTGCTGCTCGAGCGGCGACTCGACGTAGCTCGACTCCGGGAAGGTGTACTCGGGCGCGTTCGACATGCCGCCGCCGCCGCCACCGCCGTGGCCGCCGAACCGGAAGCCTGGACCGAAGGCGTCCGGGCGTGGGAAGCCGGGCGTGGCAGGCTGGCTGCTGGCGATGTAGTGGGGGATGTGGGATGTACCTCCGGGGAAGTCCATCTCCGAGCCGCCGTGGCTGCAGAGGGAGGGGGTGGCGAGTGGTTGTTCGCTTGCTGCGTGGGCCCAGGCCTGCTCGAAGGGGTTGGCGAAGGAGGAGTAACCCAGAGGAAGGCCCGGGGTGACGGGTGGTGTGTTGATCGAGCTCTCGAAGCGGGAGGTTAATGGCGCGTTGAAGTTGCCATAGGGGAGGCTGTGATGGTGGTCGTCCGAGTTGTTGGTGGCGGGTGTATCGGCCCTACCTGGCGAGACGGGCGAGGCGGAGGCGTTATAGCTGGGTGAGCGCGTGCCCTGGAAGTTGATTCCAGGAGAGCGGAGACCCTGAGATACCGTTGGGAGTCTGAGCCCGGTTGCCGACGCAGTGCGACGCATGGGCGTCGAGTCGTTGGGGCGATGGCGAGGCATGTCGATGCCGGTCTTTGGTCCTTGGGAGTAGGACGCCTTCCGCGAGATGGAGAGGCCAAGAGGCGCGGGGCGCTGGTGGTTTCGCCGAGCTGCGATGTTGATCGGTCGTGGCGACTTGAGGGCGAAGCGAGATGCCATCTCTTTTGACGGCGGAGGAGTTTGTGATGTCGAGGACATGGAGACCGGTGAGGCCAACTGCTGGACCTTGAGGTTATCCTGGGACTGGAACGGGTCGGCCATGGCCATGGGCGCACCGGCGTTCAACAGAGCGAGAGGAGTGGCATCCGACTCGAAGTAATCGGATGGTGCTTGAGGCAAGGGGTGGAACCACGCAGTAGGGATTTCGCTATCGTCCAAGTAGTCGAGATTGTCCGCGGACCCCTGAGGAACAACCTGGAAATGGTGGAGTGACCGATAGTCAAATCCTTGGCTGAGGTCTGATTCGGGCGTCTGAAAGGGTTGCTGAGCATCGTTGTTGTCGGACACATCATGAGAGACAACGACGGTCAGCCGGTTGTCCTCCGAGGGAGAGCTCGAATGCGTATCATCATCATCCATGTCATGCGAAGAGAGATCGGGAGTCTCGCTACAGTCCGCCGCCTCGGGCTGCTGGGCCTCTGATGCACCGTTGTCGTCGGGTTCGGTCTCGCCTATCGTTGCACTCGACATGATCGGCCGCTGCATGTTGTCCAATGCTGGGCGCTCGTCACGACCCCCGTCATCCTGGTGCTCAGGCGAGCGGGGTCCGGAAGATGCCCCTTCACTGGAGTCACGCCGCTGGTTCTCCCTCGCTGCGTACTCAGCCGTTCTCTTGTTCGACTTCTCCTTTGCTCGCCTGTTCTGGAACCAATTCTGGGCCGGGGGGCGGGCAAGTTAGCGGGAGACACACACCCTGGGCAGCTACACGGTGGATACGAACGTTGATGCGGGCGACCTCGTGTCCCATCTGCTCTGCAAGCTCCCTCTTAACGATGCTCGACGGCTTGTGGTTCTTCTGGAACTCTTGTTCCAGGATCTCCACGTGCTTCTTGTCCAGCCTGGCTTTCGTTTCCGATGTCGTCTTCGCATGAAGTGCATGAGCCAATGCGAATGGATGGTGTCGAACGCTCCCGAAAGTGTAATGGTTTCCATGTTGGGAGAGAGCATGTTGATGCTGACGAGAGTGAAGCTGCCAGGACGGCGATGACGGATATGACCCTTGTCGTCGGCTTTGGGGATGGGCATAGCTATGAGAGTAGGATTGCTGGGTGAATGGCATGAAAGCTTGCCTCGGGACTTGCAATTGGTTGTGGGCGGGGCCTTGCTGATTCGGGTCGTAGGCCGCCTGAACTGGCATGCTGTTGTCTAAGGAAAAGAACGGGGAATCGAACATCTCGGGAGAATCCATTGCGAAGGATCCAAAGGTCGATGCCAAGTACAGACGGAGCAATCGGTTGTTCTAGAATGAATGACTGGACGACTTATACACCCTTTACCGATAGCACAGTATCCAGCCCGGTGGCCACGAGCGTAACTGGATCTATGAAAGTGTGCGGTAGACGAGAGGACGGTGTCGTATGTAAGAGTTGCAAAGGGCAGCAGCAGTGGTTACTGCCAAGGGGGTGACTGGCAGCTCGTCAAGTGGGAGACGACAGGATGCCTCTCGATTATGTACCGAGTAGAAACAACAAGAGAATGTGGGCCGAGAGCAGTAACAAAGAGTATGCTATGCGTATGATTGTCCCTCCTGGTCGGATCCAGGAAGAGGAGGAGAGCTCAGGCCCTCGGAGGGGTGCGGAAGGGGCGAGATAGGACGATTATAGCGTGGTTTGGACCAGGGTAGGACAGAGAGCTCAGTCGTCACCACTGTCTCTCGTTGTTTCGTCCTCGCTTCCGCAACCGTTACAAGGTTGAAGCTGCTGTTAGATTCCTCGCCGACGTCTTGAGAGAAAATGAGAGACAGGTAGAAGGGATTCGGGGGAGCTTTGGCAAAACCGAGTCTTTGATGGAGCACGAATTTTCCGGCACCTGAACCATATATACTACACGATCCCTCACAAGATACCGTCTTGGCTGTCAAGCACAGAGCCAGACCGGGGGGAAACCAAGAGCGGGAAGCCAGAACAGCAGGGGGTGTCCTGTGTGCTGATTTCGTGGTATCTGTCGTCAAGTTTGTTGCGGTACCTTGCTGGTGGCAGGCGCCTTGGGTAGGGATGGGCGGGTGAGGGACGGGGGTGGCACACCTTCCTGCTAGGAAAGCAATGTTCCTGGACGACCGGGGTGTGGCATCGTTCGAGCTGTCGTCGCTCTTGGGAGGCGGACAGGGATTGTTGATGGAGGGAGGGTACCTGGCAGTACCTCACACCCAGGACCCTTGCAAGAGTGCTCAGTCCTAGCCCACGTCTTGGCTGTCAGTGCAGCAGGGCGCGATGAGCACGTCTCTCACTCATATGGAAGTGTGAATCATATTGTAGTTCTTTACGCGAGAGTCTCCTCTGTTCTGCTGTTCTGCTGCTCAGCCCTTCACCGGTCTCGAGGAAGAGAAATCCAGTGGCCCCTATTCTTCGTCGCCATGGATTTGGGGTAGCGCATTTTCGTGCCCTGAACGTGAAGGGAAACCGCCACAAGCAAAGTCCGAGCGACGAGCGTCCAGGGCTGCCAGCAAAACCCTTGTCGGACTTTGCTCCCTGCGTGGAGGGATTGAGGGACAAAGGTGGACTGCTGGGTGGTACCCGGCACACAGGGCTTCTCTCGTGTGGGGCCCAAGCTGAGGTCTGGGCAAGACATGCGATTGGGTGATCCTCCCTTGTGCGATGCACGGCCAGGGATCTGTGATTCCCAAGAAATCCCAACACGACGGACGAAAGACAACGATGAACGAGAGCGGAGCTTGGACCAGCAGGAATTGATCAAAAGCAGCAACCGTTCTTTGCCCCATTGAGACAGGACCACAGGCAGAGCGCCTCGAATGGCGATGAACACGGAATGCCTCACCCATCACTTTCTTTCGTCTCTTGGCCCGTCGAGCCAATTCCCAAGGATACGGCGAGTCGCCGGGCGGCCTGATTGGACTCTTGGAGGTCAGGCAGTTAGTTAGCTACAGGTTGCCATGTGCCAGCGATCCTATACGTACCTGATTCGACACAATGTATGTCGACTGCATTGAAATTCCGGATACTTGATTCCGATGGAGGGGAACTGTACAGGAGATGCTCGTGATGCCGTTGACATATCACATACATAGTCAACCTCCCAAATCTAGGGACTGTTCCAGGTCTACCCAGACTCTAGTACTTGCATAGCCTATCGGTCGAACTGCTAGCGCTGCATGTTCTTTAACAACGGGATTTGCAGCACCAAATGTCCGAGGCGTGACTGCCTTTGCCATGTCAGGCAACAGTGGCTAAGTTAACAGCTCGTCACACTTTGGTGTAAGAGCGAGTCGGCTCGGTGATGAGTGAGGTGTGTATCCGAGTCCCGACAGACGAGACCCGCTACCTAGCATCATCACGCCTTGCAACTCGTTTATACGCTACATACACTTCAACTTTCAGCAGATAGATATCTAGTGGCTAAGTATTACGAACGTGTGCTTCCGGAAAGACGACATCAGGTAGACACGATCAACAAAGCACTGTCGCAACGGAGAGTGCCACAGTCGTCATGATCTTCGCAGTTTGTCTAGGCCCAGAACAGGTCAAGTCCCGTCCAAACTAGACTCAGTCCCCCTCTTGCGGCAGGTCGCGTTATCTCAGCTAGTGTACAGCTGCAGCCTTGCTGTCATGAGTAATCGATTACCGATACCTGCTCGCCAGACCGGGACACCAGCTGAGGGCCTTGACAGCTGTCTGGCAGTCCCTCCGTCGTATGAGTCGATGTGGGAGTGCAGCCTTTTGTTTGCAAACCTTGCAAATGGCAGTCGACCCGGGACTTTCCCTCATCGGGACCATTGGGTCCCCACCCTCCCGGACGAATCAGCCGTCCACCAAGTCGGGGGCACGTCGAGGATCCCGCGAGGGTTCCAGCCAGAGCAGAGCGAGAATCGTAGGGTTTCATCGTGCTCTTTTCGCGCCTTCACAAGAGCCAGTCGCGTAGCTTTGACGGGGCCGTTCGCTTACATCTGCTTCTGATTCGCGTTGTGAATCTTTGTAGAGCCGCTCAAAACTTGCAACAACACTGCAGCTGAACTGCTCTGGAGTCTGGACCGCCCGCGCAAGGAGAACAGGCCATGCCCGGCAGCCCGACATCTCACCAGAAACCCCCGCGTCGCTGCCAGCTGTCGAGGACGCTTTGATTCATCATGGCTCGCCTCACCGGCACCAAGGCGCAGATAAAAGTCCCACCGGTTTCGGACCGGAAAACGCCCAAAGTCCGGATAAGGACGGGAGTTCTGCGAAGCGATGACCGCGACAAGTCACAGTGATCTCCCTTTCCCTTCACCGGCTAGGTCATACGATGTCAAGTGTATCTGGTTCCTACGCAAACCTGAGATCTCGAGCCACCAGCTGAGTGCTTCTGCCCGGCTTCGAGGAATGACGGGGTTGGTGCAAGGCAGCGAGGTGGCTGCACAAATGCACAACTGAACGAGACACCTGCAAGACGCCACAGCGTTACACCGGTACCCGCATGAGCAGGGCTTCTATTTATGGAGTCGTGCCAATTTGCACATCTGCAGCCAGCCACCCAATCATAAGCCGCGGGCAAAGCATGACAGGGACTTTCAACGAATCTCTCGAGCACCCAAACTTTTTGAGTTTTGTTGGTTGACCACGAAGGTAACATGGGGGTCCCGCCCTCGCACACGATTCATCCTGCCCTCCCGCGCGCAAGGGACCCAACAACTGGTCCGCACCCGCGCCTGCCCGTACACTAGGCTGATTGTTGCTGGTCGGGACACCCTCTCAAGCCGAATACGGAAGTCTCCTCGCCGCGCAGTCGGCCGTCTCTCGACGGGTCATCATGCACCACAATCGAACAGGGCCAGTCCTCCGAAGCAGTCGGAGACCTAGACGGAGCTGCACGTGGGGCCGGACGGAAGCTCCGAAGAACACAGAACTGCCGAACCCCGCCATTCGCTCTGTGGCGATCCATGGCCAATGCTTCAGGTTCAAAAGCTTGTTGAACTGATGAACCGGGCGACTGGGAGGCGTGCTCTGTGCCGATGCGACTACACATGGAATATTATAGCTTTTACTGTGGTAGTGTATATCGCGCCCACCCGCCATCCACGGAGGTGGGCTTGGATAAATATGGCATAAAATTGCGGTTGCAGTGCTAAGTTCCGGGCGCGCTACGTTCCGGGGGACGATTTTCTTAAGATGTGCGATATCGACAGGCCTCCGGGATCTGGGCAGAGGCCAGGGGTTACCGCGGCACATCTCTTCGCGTTCCGCGCGAACGACGGCACACTCGTCTTTCCGCTGATACCGAGAATTACAACGAGTCGCGGTGCCAGATGCGAAACAGCTGCTCAGGAGCTTCTCGCACATCGAGTTCTGTCTGTGCTGTGAAGAGCAGACATGCCGATGTCGCTGGACATTAAGCGAGCCCATTGCAATGATCAACCCGCCCAGGGACAGCAAACAGTTGCCATTCCTTAGGGCGCTGCAATCAGTAGTCATCGATACCAACTTCCTGAATCTACTACCTACGTCCAACTGCAATCCCAGTCGACCAGCCGGAAGCGGATTTGTTGGGCATCGACAGACGGGCAAGTCCAGGACATCCCAACAGCACGACTATACCGACATGGAGGAATCGGCAACGAATCCGGGACACAATCACCATAGGCACCGAGCAACTGGGTTAGATCCATCGATGAGGCTCTTCTTCCCGTGCAAATCACCCAGACTCTAGCGCAAGACCAGGCCTCAACGTGGCGTGCACCGTCCAGCTTAAGTCATTGTTTTGTTCGCGATGCAATTCGCGAAACGGGCAGGACTCGAAGGACAACCGTTACTCCACTCTGGTGCTGCCTCAACCCAAGGGAAGCATGTCTTGCTTTTCCCCGAGATCTTGTCCTGGTAGATATGGCGTCTAATTGGTCCCTCTACGAACCCCTGAAGGAGATCCAAGGTGAGGGGATCCATCACGTTTTAGCGAGTTGTTCACGGCTCTCGCTCAGCGGCTCAAATCCAGAGAACCCTTGCTCCGATCCCAGAAGCCACGACGAGCAACAAATGACACATTTAGTAGTATAGCATGTCTAGTTATAAGCGCATCTCGTTGCTCATTGCAGACGGATCAGTTCTGTGTGACTGGGTACCTGGGAGACAACTGCGCGCCAGAAGCACGGTGGATCATCGACTAACACACACCGTTCGATTTCGGTCCAACGATGGCAGAATTGAGTCAATCGACGGCCTCACTGGACCGTCTGATGCAGGTGTGTTATCAGTGCGCGTGTAACACGTGTAAGAGCCTGCTAGTGGCTCCAACACACAATGTTACGGTATCTACAGTACATACAGAGCTGCTCTTGTAAATACGCATCGGTCAGAGGCCAACAAAGTGCGAATCATTCGTCGGAGAGTTTGTGTTGTCCCGACTGCAACGCTGCTATTTTAGGCTCTCTTCTCGTCTCCGCAAATCTGTGGATCATGGTTCCAGAAGCCCAATCTGCTACCCTATGATGTGCCCGTCACCGTCACATCGCCTTCGCAAGCTTCGGCCTTGTTGGCAGCTTGCTACACGTGTACGCAACACCGCCGCGGAACACTGTGGAGAGTCGCGATAGGCTTTTCAATCGCCGCTGGGATGACGGAAGGTCAACGAGCCCCGGGCTTGAATGTTTACCTCTGCCGCTGCCATCCACAGCCGAAGTCGAGCGTCTTCTGGAAGTCTTCAGCACTGCTTACTAGCAACATCCCATGGGCAGACGTTCTGAGGACAACGCGTACTGGCCTCTGGCGACTCGCGTCCGGGGGGGAATTGCGGCTACCGCAGACTCAAGGTTGGCCTAAGCCTCGCCGCGGAGTTCACCCTGACTAATGCGTCACGTATCTTCATTCGAGCGGCACATGCCGTGTTGTTGATGAACAATCCTTTCAGCCAAACGACTCACAGCCTTGATACTTCGTACTCCATAGAGCAAACTCGAGCAGAGCGAAGAGACGCCCATTTCCAATTCCTCTTGCTGCAGCAATGCAGCATCAAGGGCAAGTGGATTCAGGAGACGAAGGCGATACCCGCCGGGTTCCTGTTGACAGGCGGCATGATGCGCCGGAAGCACGCTCCAGGGGATGGGAGATTAAAGATGTTCTGGTCCTTGCGAGCCACGTGTTTTTTTCGCACAAGCAGCCCCCAGTTTTCGAGCCCTTGCATGAGTACACAGAGGTACCGGAGAGCGGCGAGGTAAATTAACTGGCTGCGACTTTGCCTCCTCCACAGGGCACGGCACCTGTCGCGAAGCTTGTCCCTGGATACCTGCACTGACCACCTCGCGCATCATCCCTCTGCACTGTCGCTGCAGGGCAGTGGGTGCTCATTAAACTGCGGACGGCCGTAACGCGACCTTCCCGGCCCACGATCAACACCGGCATGACGCGGAAGAGTGACATATCAAAACATCCATGTGAATATCACTGTTGACATCAGAGCCTTCGGAGGAGAATCATCAGCGAGAAGCCTGGCGTGGGGCTGCAAACATCATGTCGCCTGATGAGGTGAGGGCGCATGAGATGAGGGTAATCAAATTATACGCTTCCCTTGTCGTTAGCCGCCGGCCGGGTTGTTGAGCCGCATCTTTTTGGCACTGGCAACGCCGCTACGACGACGCCCAGTCCGGTGGTCGCTGTGTTGATGTTCCACAGCTAAAGTCTTGTGAAGACGTGCGGTCACTATAGACACTCTCCGAAGAGGCGCAGACGATAACAAACAAGTCCCTCTGAAAATCTCCGCAATGTTCCGTGAGAGGCCGGAAATCTTTAAGCGCCAGTTGAATAGGTAGCGACGCGACTCTGCTGTCTGTCACTGCCTGACGGCAATGCCCGGTGCGAATGCACGCGGTTTCGTGACAGAGTTGCTCTCGCTATGATGAACCTCCCGATGTCATGCTGCCTCTACCACACGTCATGCTGTAGATCGTAATGTGTATCCCTTCATCTCTAGCAATTCGCGATTGTTCGCGCCTTCAATTGCCTTTACCGTCATGGACGCAGTACCAGGAGCTCCCTTTCTCCTGCGTGCGCCAGACGGTAATGACGGCTTGGGGCCCGCTGGTGGCGCTCTCCTTGCATCGCTGCTGTCTCTGGTACCTTGCATGTTTGCAGCAAAAGAAAATGGACTTTCTCATCAGTGCGAGACGCGAAAGCGCAAGTAGATCTCCACGCAAGGACCGCTTTTGGCCATGCAGGGGGTAGCTTCAAAATCCAAAGCAAGCCTCCTGTTGACGCGCTTTCAGCGATGCCCACTTCTCCTGGGATTTCCCGGGGCTTGGAAAACGCCACGAAATGCGAACATCAGCTCTCGAGATTTCTTGAATCTTGTGCGTGACTTCTCCCTCTCCTGCACCACACAGGACACGGCGAAAGAAAAGGGGGATGCAGGCAAGACTTCTCGTCGACAAATCTCGGCACTGCTGTAAATCTCTCTGCCGGGGCAGACAAACGACGTCAGCGAAGCCAGCCCTTGGACCGATTCAGGAAAGATTTTCGACGGCTAGTGCCGCCGAAGGGGAATGAGATCTCCGCCGGCAAGTTCCTGCGTCTCCATTGCCCCAGTCTCGCCGTCGATCAGCGAGACGAGCAAAGAAGCTTGTTTGTGGCGCGCATGCCGCAGCCCTGTCTCTCTCTCCCTCTCTCTCTCTCTCTCTCTCTCTGTACACTATGATAAACGCACTCCCCGTGATGAGCGTCGCTGATCAGCAATCCCGGTCGCTGTTCGTATCTCATTCTGTCTGCATCATCAAAACGGCTGTGTGCTTGCTTTTGTGAGAGTCCGGGGACCAAACCCCCAAAAGTCATGCAGGAACAAGCATGTCTGACGTTACGCATATCGCCGACCACTTTTGGGGTAGAGAAACTTGGAAGAGATCAGTGCAGGACACATCACACAAGTGAGAAGTCACATGTCGCTCGGCTAGTTGACCTGGGGGCCTGTGCTTCCCAGCTTGTGTTGCCTTCCTCCCAGACCAGGTCTGATGTCGAGGCTGCATTGGCATACTGGCGGATGGTACACCTGGGATGTACGATGAGGCATTGATGTACATAACTGAGCAAGGCGGATACACTCAGCTGCAAGCAACCGATACCGATGTGCGTTGCACGAACGCGGTAGGCCAGGGCTGAAAGCCAAGGCCCCGAGGGACCTTGCAGTGAGATCACTGGAATGAACGGGCACCGGCAGCTTCTTTGTTTTACGGGAAGGTCTCGGATGGTCAGTCATCCGCGTCGTCTGGCTTGTTGGTGCGGTGTTCCGCCGACCCTCTTAGTCGGGATGTTTGCGATACTCAGCGACATGACATGAGCTTCCGTATCCGTGGTGTCGGGAGGGGCTCACGAAGACTGTTGGCTCTGTCGTGCATCATGCCTTGGGCCGGCTCTCGTTCCTTGAAGATTTGTCCTCGGGGCGTCCGTGGTCTGACTCTGTGCAACATGTTGGTCAGGTACGGTTCACGACCTGGCCTCTTGTCGACTGTCGTGCAACGGGAGGCAGCCAAAGATAGCAGCAGTGTCGGTCCAGTTTGACGGCGGGTGGGTGCGGCGATGGTAAACTCGGCTGTTCCTGGCTGAGTCCTGTCGGATGTCGGTTGGTGAATTCGCTCTCCTCATCAGGCAGCTCGACGAGCTCACGTGCGTCTTCCCCTGCGCGCATTTGTGGCGATTTGTTTCTTGTCAACCGCTACCATGATAGTACCGTCACCGACGGAACTTTCCTGATCGGGGGCAATCTGGAATCTGTCGCGAGTGGGAGAGTGAGTGGGAACGTCGGGGTTTCTCCACTGTGACCCAAGCAACAAAGGGCATCACTGCCGATTCCTCACCGGTTGCTGGTGACGATCTTCACTGCTTCCGGCCTTGGGGGTTCGTGCTCATTCTTCAGCAGGGCCAGTGCCCTTGATAACATCCATCGGGATGTAACAGAGTTACAGAGCACCCCATCATGATCGACTGTATCATCCCGTCTTCCACTGTCATCGTTTCGCGATAGCAGATTACGTAGTATTACGAATATCAAACTGCAGTAATAGTACGCCTGGTCGCGATCTCTTCTCAATCTGGCTGTTCTCCGACGTCTTGCCACGAAGATCTCGCTCTGCCGCGCCGAGGAGAAGGATACCGGGGTTACAATTCAAGCAAGCGGTACTGTTCTGGACGTCGCCCATGCATACACGTACCCTATCGCACGAACCTGACTGGACAACCATTTCCTCTTCAGCGCCTCTCCGGTCCGGAAGTACTTCCACTATTTATTCCGCCTAATTCTGGCTCCGGACAGCAGCCGGCCACCCCGTAAGCTCGCAGGCCTGGCCCTTGGCGAACCCGACGACCACGCTGCAAGGTCGACTACTGTGTCATGCGGTGATTCTTAGCAGTCGGACCCGTTCTAGGCGTGATACATGTGGTTGACTTACAGTAGATGCTTCCTTTCTGTCCGTGTACCGACTTGTCACTCGTCCGTTCCGTCACCAGAAAGGAAAATATCACTCAAACCTCTGCAGCACCAGCATGAACCTTGGCCCGTTGGAACGGTCCTACTGGCTGCCAAAGTGAGACACCCTCGTCTTCTACTCCCCTTCTAGCCCTCTTCTAACCATGACTCCGCAACAGCTGGGGCCAGCGCTTATCTCCACTCGCCTCATGGCAAAGTTAGAAATCACTGAATCCACCAGCATTCCAGCGACAAGAAAGAGCCGTCTGCTTTGAGAGAAGCTGACGAAGGTGGGTAGCATTGCTGGTTGGCCATCATTATCAGCTTTCAGCCTAACGCAGGAGACTGGATCCCTAGGTAGACGCTGTCCAATGCCATGATGGGAACCAGATGATGACTGACATGATGTCTTGGACGCTCTGGGCCTTGGTCTGATCTCGAAGAAGGTGGAGGAGAGGAGCAAGTGCTTGTGAATGGGGAAAGCGAGGCAGCGAAAAGCTAGTGAAGAAATGAAGGCTGCTCAGCTCTACAACAAGCGCTCGACGACAAGATGCTGTCGCCGGACCCAGCTCCGAGGTGGCCGTGCCCGCACTACCGACTGCGCTGTTTAGACATCCATAGCTGTCATACGAGCAGTGTCTCGCAAAGCATCTGAGAAACATAAGATTCAATGCCAAAGCCCGTTGCAGTATCGTCTTGGCTTTGGATAATCGACGGCAACAGAGAGGTGCCGTGCCGCAGTGTCTTGCAGCCGAGGCCTGAGTATGTGCGCTTGGTCGTCCATTGCGCAGTTCCCCATGATGTACTAGCACCGATGATCGACCACCCGTACACCTCAGGACCTTGGTTGCTAGCAACGCACTGTGTCCTCAGGCAATGGCGGTGTTATGTCCGTCACATCACAGCGCCTAGGACAGTAGGTTTGTCATGTAGGTTCGGTCTCGTGTCTTGCCTAGGTTGTCGTGGGAAGTAACAAAAGCCAAAACGCGTCGGACGGAGAACTAGTTTAGGATTCCCTCATGGCCGCGCTGGGCATGCATGCTCCTGTTGACAGTCTGAAAAGCAACGGGTGCCGTCGTCACTTTGTAGACTCTGTCATTGTCCCCTCTATGAAGTCTGTGCTAGAACCCCGCGTCTACGCCTCTCAGTGATCAAACACTTAAGATACGAGCATGAAGCCATCCATCTCGTCTCCCTCGGTGTGCCCTCTGCCTGATAGATCGATGACTGGAGTTCATTACCGCCGTCGAGCTCTGCGACGGTGATAGGCCTCACAACGAGACCTGTCGGTTCGCTCCAAACAACAAGGTGGACAAGGTGAAGAGCCGTACCCTACCCTACAGCCCCTGTCGGTCCTCACTAGTTCTCAACCCATGCATCCCGGATCTCCAGCGTAACAGTCTTCCCGCTCTTCACGAGCCTCACACTCTCCAAATCCCTCACCACCCAATCCGGCTCCGCCGCCCTAACCTGCTCCAAAGTATGACTCGTCACCAAGCCCAATACCATACAGCCCGCCTCCTTACCCGCCCTGATCCCCGCAGGGCTGTCCTCCAGCACCAGCACCTTCTTCCCCTCGCCCTCAAGCCCGAGCCTCTTCCGGGCGAGCAGGTACCCGTCGGGGGCGGGCTTGCCGTTCTCCACCGACTCGGCGGTGATGAGCAGGTCTTCCGAGGGGGGATTGGGGATGGACAGGGCCTTGAGCCAGCCCGTCACGAGGGGCACGGTGCCCGAGGTGACGATCGCCCAGGAGGCGAAGGAGGCGGAGACGAGAGAGGAGAGGAGGGAGCGGGCGCCGAGGATCTCGGATGCTTCGTGGCCGTGGTGGAGGGGGAGGAGGGATTCCATGTGTTGGACGTCTGGAGGGTGGTTAGTCTGTTACATCGTGGGAGGAAGCGAGGGAGGGTCGATGAGACGAGAGAAAGTGGAAGGGATGGGAGAGAGAGATGAAGATGGGCAGCGTTAGGGGTGAGTGAGACGTGAGCCGTAGATATGGGGCAGTGGGTGGATAGGGGTAGGGGAATCCTCAGCGGCCGTAAAGGGCGGCCGTTAGCCGTCCGGGTCGGCATACAGCAAGGGATGATATCCGCATGAAATGAATCAGGTACGCGAGACACTCTTGTGACAAGCGGCTTGGTGTACTTACACTCCCAGTTTGCTTTTTCTGGGGCGAGGATCTTGAGCATGTCGATGCTTCGCCTGCCGTGCGATGTCTGCAGGATGACCTTGGGGTCGACCCCTATTTCTTCACCGATTCTGGGGCAGATTGTTAGTGTTGGCCATTCTTGATTCGCAAACTCCGTGCTATGCCATCGGCATCAGTTTATGTAGCTTACGTGTGCCAGTGCTTTTCTACGGCTGCTGTCGAGTCGATGATTGTGCCGTCCATGTCGAAGAGGAGGCCATCGAACGTAACCTGCACAGGAGGCGCGGAGTAGTCTCCGGCATTGCTGACACTGCCCATTTGAGAAGCTGGAGATAATGCAAGATAACTCGATCTATTCTGCTCTAGGCAAAAGCTGTTATGGCTGGAGAACACCCAGCTATATACATCCTGGGTGGAAATAAACAAGTGACGGCCAGACAGGGGAAATTTCCCGGTATGGTCGGATTGGGAAACACCGCCATCGCCCCTTCCTCCGCGGCCTCGTGGCCATGATCACAAATCCTTCCTCAGAATCACTGAGCGCAGTACGAACTACAAACAGGTCAGAAATAAGCAGTCTCAACATTGACCATGTTAAATCACTCAGGCCAGTTGTTTGGTCTCGTTAACTGCTAATTGTGCATACTCCCGAGTACACCAGGTGTTTACGGTCAGTATAGGGTAGGCGCTCAAAAGCTGCTTGGCGGGGTTGAGCGGGGTCTTGGCATTTTCCAAATTTTTGCGGTGTGTGCTGGCAGAACTTTTTCGCCGTTCCCACCGCTTAGAATTTCCAGGTGCAGCTTTCGGTGAGCGCCTCCTGTAGAACCCAAGCATCTACAGCTGTTTGGATCAGACAAAATGGCCGGCGTAAACAACCCAGGAAGTACGTTGCGTCTGTGATTAACTGACCGTCTCTCGGCAGAGTACTGACTCTAGAACACAGAAAAGAAGTCCAAGCGGACGCCCGTCCGTCTGAGGCACAAGATCGAGAAAGCCTCGGCCGCAAAACAGAGGAAAGCGAGAAAGCTCGCCAAGAAGGATCCAACATGGCGCTCGAAGCTGAAGAAGGACCCGGGTATTCCAAATCTCTTCCCCTACAAGGAGAAGCTCCTCAATCAGATCGAGGCCGACCGCGAGAGGAGAAAGGAGGAGCAACAGCGCCGGAAGGAGATGGCCAAGGCCGCAAAGACAGGCACGGTGGAGAAGAACGAGGACGCCATGGAGGATGATAACGACGTCGACGACGAGTTCGCCGATGATGTGGACGCCATGGACGAGGACGGAAGCGACGTGGATGACGAGTCTAACCCAATGGCGGCACTGATCGCCAGCGCGAGGAGAGCGGCAGAGAAGTACGACAAGGAACTACAGAGCGGCAGCGAGATGGACGAGGATGATGATGACGACTCGGATCTAGACGATGAAGAGGAGCAGAGCGGCGCGATAAGAGTCACAGGTGGCGCAACCTCGCGAAGTGCCTACGATAAAGTCTTCAAGACAGTAGTCGACCAAGCCGACGTAGTCCTCTACGTCCTCGACGCCCGCGACCCGGAAGGCACCCGCTCTCGCGACGTCGAGCGCTCCGTCATGGCGGCAGCCAGCGGCGGCAAGCGCCTGATCCTCATCCTCAACAAAGTCGACCTGATCCCTCCGCCGGTCCTGCGCGGCTGGCTCGCCCACCTCCGCCGCTTCTTTCCGACCCTGCCCCTCCGCGCCTCCGGCCCCGCTCCAAACGCCCACACCTTCAACCACCGCGACATGACGGTGCAGAGCACCAGCGCGGCGCTCTTCCGCGCGCTCAAGTCCTTCGCCGCCTCGCGCAACCTCAAGCGCGCCATCAGCGTCGGCGTCATCGGCTACCCGAACGTCGGCAAGTCGTCCGTCATCAACGCCCTGCTCTCCCGGCTGGGCGGCTCCCGGGGAGGCAGCTCGCACGCGGCGTGTCCGGCCGGTGCGGAAGCTGGCGTCACCACCTCCATCCGCCGCGTCAAGATCGACAGCAAGCTCACCCTCCTCGACTCTCCCGGTATCGTATTCCCGTCCACCTCGTCCGTGGGCAGCAACCCTTCGGCCTTCGTCCCCAAGAACAAGACCGAAGCCCATGCCCACCTCGTCCTCCTCAACGCCATCCCGCCCAAGAACATCGACGACCCGGTCCCCGCCGTCACCCTCCTGCTCAAGCGCCTATCGGCAGCGGGGCTGATGGACAAGCTGGAAGCCGTCTACGACCTCCCGCCGCTGGTGACTAGCAACGGCGACGTGACGTCCGATTTCCTGGTCCAAGTCGCCCGTAAGCGCGGTAGGCTGGGCCGCGGCGGCGTCCCGAACATAAACGCCGCGGCCATGACTGTTGTGACGGACTGGCGGGACGGACGGATCCAGGGGTGGAACGAGGCGCCCGTGCTGCCTGTTGCCGATGCTGCTGCTGCTGCTGGGGGGACCGGCGAAGCAGGCCAGGAGAAGAGTGGCGAGGCGGTTGTGGCCGACCAGAAGGAGATTGTGACCGAGTGGGCGAAGGAGTTCAAGCTCGAGGGCTTGTGGGGGGATGTTGGTGGTGAGGAGGAAGAGGTTGCTGTCAAGGAGGTTGAGATGTCGTAGGCATGAGGCGGTAGCTGCCTGGTTCTACGTGCTGCTAGAGAGATGTCGTAGAGGGACTTGATTGCTACTGGCGTTTGGCGTCGATACAGAAAAGGGTACTGGGTGGAATGTCATGATATGCTCATACCTTGCATATAAGTCTAAGGTCAGAATGATATGCAACGTGTTACAGATGGCTAGTGCTATGAGTGCGACTAGGATGCCGCAGACACCACGGTTCTCTCGGCTAGTCCAGCGATGCAGAAAGGCGATTTAAGCTATTCTCTATCCTAGACACATCCTATACACGCCTAACGCATGAAGTATTACCACTATCTATTTTCGTAATGTCATGTATTAGTCACTCAAACGCCGCAGCTGATACCTCGTCCCTCGTAGTCCTCACGCCATCCAATCTGTCTCTCAGACACTGACACTACTCAGAAAAAGCTCCTCTTCTTCTCCTTCCCGGGCGCCTTATCCTGCTCAATACCCTTGAGTATGTCATCAAACGTACTCCCGCCCCCGCTCCCGCCCCTCTGCTGTTGGCCGCCACCGGCACCTCCCGCAGCGGCGGCAGCGGCTCCCTCGCCAGCACTGTCCTTAGCAAGCTGGCCCAGGTTGCCCGCCGACCCGGCCCGCGGCACGGGGCTATGTCTGTTGAGCTCGCCGCCCCTCGACCCGCGGCTGCCGGGGCGGGACCTGCTCCTCGACCCGGACCGGACCCCGTACCCGTCCGCCGCGTCGGGAGGGAGGGGCATGGGCTCCAGGCCGGTGATGCTGGAGCGGTAGGAGTGCAGACCCGCCGGGGAACCCCTGCGGGATGAGGGGGAGGGGTTGCCGATGATGGGCACCAGGCTCGGGGACGAAGGGGCGTAGGGCGGCGTGCCGTTGCCGGGGGTGCAGGACACCGGGCTGGAGGTCGGGTCGAGGTCTTGGAACACAGACCGGGGCGGTTCGAGGGGGGACATGGCTTCCAGGTGGTTGGGGATTGAGGGAACGCGGTTGTGGACGGGCATGGACGCGGCGCGAGGGTGCGACTGGGCATGAGGTTGGGGAGGGGGAGGGAGAGGAGAGGGCGCGCCCGGATGGAAGCTGGGAGGCTCCGGGATGGATTCCCATTGCTTGGCGGCCAGCCAGCAGTGGCTGCGGTGGTAGGTCGCTTCGACGCTGAACATGACGACGTCGGCCGACAGCTCGACGATGTTGTTCCCTCCCGACACCTCGTACCAGATCTTGCGGACCTCGCCCGCGTCTTCCAGCCAGGGGAGCTTGCCCTGCGGCGGCTCGCAGAGGAAGTACTCTACTCCTTCGGTGAAGCGGAGTCCCGGTGCGTCGACGACGAGCATGGGGAGGGACTGGATCACGACGTAGAGGAAGAGCCAGAAGCCGATGCGTTGGTCGACCAAGTCCTGTGGGCTGCTGCCCTTGGCTTCCTTGTGCTCGAATTCCTTGAAGGCGCTCAAGAAGGGGATCTTGAGCTGGTCGGTGTCGATGTTGTGGGATTTGAGCATGATGAGGAGCAGCTCGTGCTGGGCAATGGACTTGTCGAATCTGGCTTGTTCCTTAGGCGGTAGTTCGTTGTAGTCTTCGCGGATGGTAGTCATGCTGGGCAGCTTAGGGACGTCGTACGGGATCGGAGGCAGCACCGGCGGCGACGATATATCGTATTCTGTGAGCATTGTTCGAAGGGCAGAGAGTCTTGGGTCGACAGACGCTTCGTGCACCCTGGCTGCAGATTCAGCGGCTCGGGTAGTGTATGATTCCCGGTCCACGAGCAGGTCGTACAGAGCGCACATGTCCGAGTACAAGGTCTTCAGACACTGCCGGTTGAGGCCGCTTTCCGAGAAGTGGTTCTTCTTGCTTCTAGCCTTTGGCGGCCAGTTCCCGAACAGGCCCTTGTAGTGACCCAGGACGAAGCTCCTCATCTTGAGGAAGTACTTCTGCCATTCCCTGAACCGGACTTGCTTGTATTCCTCGTGTGTCGTCGAGCTGGCCACGCCGGCAAACAGGCTGGGGAACTCGAAGGACTCCAAGCGGAGGTTAACGTTTTCTTGACGTTTGACAAGGTCCAGGTGGGCTCGCTCGAGGCGGCTGCGAGTGTCGCTGGACACGCTGATGAACAGCGGAGACTTCAGGTCCATGATGGCATCATACTTGCCCACAGCATGGGTAAAGCCTTCGTTGTAGAGGGCCCACGATTTCATTTGCTCGCCAAGGACGAGCGCCTCGATCGTCTTCTCGCGACTGTGTCTCACATCGGCAAGGGCTAGCTGTTCGAGGCACGAGTTAAAGGCTAAATCGACAGGTTCTCCGAAACTGGACCCGTCATAGCTGTTAAAGTCGAACTCCCTAAGCAGAGCAGCTACCTCGAGGAGTGTTTTGAAGACTGTCGGGTGACTCTTAGTACCCACGAGTGGTTGCCCGGTTAGGAAGGCGAACAGATTCCGTACTGCGATCAACCGCTCGAAGTCCGGGACTCCATGTGGCTGTATGATTCCGAGGTAGATGTTTGCCTCGTCTGGACCTTCAGCTCCTGTCCCCCGAGTCATCTGGGCGGCGTGCTGTCGGTGTACATCTTGAGCCATCAAGCTATTCTGGCCGCCAAAGCTCCGCTCCCGGACCCTACCTCGGGAGCCAACTGAGGCCATATCCGCTTGGATCATGTCGTTGAAGACCCGCGATGTGCTGACGAAGTATGACCCTATCTTGAACGACGGGCCAGCGCTACTCGACTGTGCGCCCAGAAAGACGTGGACATTCCCATTCTCTTGCCACAGCTCCGGTACCTGGCCATGTTAGCTCTCCTCTTCGGCGACGTGATGCGGGGCGGCTTACCTTTTCACCGCTCAACAAGGAGGAAGTGTTGTAGTCGACATTGCTGTCTGGGCCCATAATCCAGGCGCCGGTTTTCTTGCCCACCTCCTGAGAGCCCGACCGTGAGCCATGCAGCAACCGCTTGAGTTTCCTCCCTTCTGGGTGGGGGATGTCCCCAGTGCTCGAGTCCCTGGAGTGCGAACCGACATTGTGTGGGACTGATGCAACCCTCGTAGAATCGACATGTCCATTGCGGGCAGTCGGAGGCTGCGCAGAGCTGCTGCGAAACCGCGGTGACGAAGGACCGTCGTGCGTTGGGAGTCTGCTCTGTGCCTGCCCGCCCTCAAGAGAGTTACTTCTTGCACGCTCCCTTATCTTTTGGAGTCGAGGAGCCGCTGGTTGTTGCTCGGCAACCGGTTGTACAGGAGGAACAGTTGCAGACTTCGTTGGTACGGTTGGTGCGTCGTCGTCGTGGGGGCGTATATCAGGCGATGATCTCCTAATCTTCCGCAGTATGTTTGGGACAGAAGCCTTGCGGGAATGTTGCTGTTGTGTCGGGGATTCCCGAATGGGGAGGCTTTTCTCTGGTTCGAAGAAGGTCGTGGTGATGGTCGCGTCGGGATAAGCAGCCGGCACGGGCTTTCGGTATAGGCTATGCTGGGTCGGATGTTGATCTGTAGGTTCGGGTGTGAGTGAAGGGAAAATGTACTGCGCCAGAAGTCCCATTCTGGACCTCGGTCTCTCGAGCCGCTCTTCTCCAATCTCTGGTCTCCAGCCATCACCTGTGCTGTCTGCCCCTGTGACCACTTCTTCTGTGTTGTCTGTGCCTGTCACCACCACTCGAACGCTGCTGGCCTCCGCACTTGTCTCCGACCACGGCGCACAGAGGCCCGCGTCCGGAGTACGGAGCCCAGCGTCGTTTTCAGACTTGGTGGACCTTTCAGAGTGGAAGGAAGGGAAACGTAGGGGAGCGAACATGCTCCTCCGATGTCCTAAATGTGAGGACTTACTCGACATGCTGGGCGAGCTCTAACGGGCAGAAAGAGAAAGGCCAGCGTACAACCCCGCCCGATGTGCCCCAGGGTTGGGCAAACAATTATAGCTCTTGGGCGACTTGGTAAATCAACAATAGCAAAGAGTGCGTTACACGTTGCCAGCAGCTGGCATGTGCGGCAAGTGGAGTTTCGGGGGTGACGACTCGGGATGATCACGGGTGGCCGCGCGTATCGTTGGGATTCTCCGGTCCCGGGGAAAAGCGAGGCTATCCAAAAGAGAGATAGCTGTATACGTCTACTTGGGAAGTGGAGGTGAAGCCGGTGTAAGCGGCGGAGTGGGCATGAAGGGTCTTTAAAAGGAGAGATGACGATCAGATGCAGAGTACGTAACGGCAGGTGTGGGGAAGATCCAACAACCCGGGACCGTTAGCCAAGCCACGCAGACATGGAAGTCACCGACACTGCCTGAGGTGCCTTTGGTCGTGCTGGTGTTTTTCCTGGTTCTGCTTGTCCAGTGACAGCATTATGCATGCTTTTTCTTGGGAGCTCGAAACCTGAATGTAGCTCGCTCGAATGGTGACGTTTCAAGCCATCTCGGTAACCATTGAAACCTCTGGTCCTCCCATCATTTACTTGAAGGCTCAGCCTCCAGCATCGCTTCCTTTGTTCGGTGAGATGAAATTAAGTTCAGCCGAAGTCATTCTCATTTCGGCCTCCTCTGACAGTGCATATGCAGATCCATCCGGTTGTGAATCTCAACAGATGCGCAGCCGATCACTTTGCTTCTAGAACACACGGGTTCTCCTGGCCACAAGGGTGCCGCATGTCAATGGGGCAGTACCTTGCCCGTGCTATACGCTCTGAGAGAGACGGCTACACAACTCAAATACTCTTGGCTTCTATATTCAACGGATACTAAGTTATTGGCTTCCATTACTCTTCTCTCCTTCATCGGTAACCCCTCGACGAACCCGAGACCTTCGCGGTGATGCAGCACAAGCTAACTACTACGTCATGTCCTGTAGGGTCAGGGGTCTTTAAGCGCCGGTATATGGAGAGACTGCGCCGCAGACCACACGTGGACTAGCGTGTGTCTCGGCAAGCCCTCCGGGATGCCGTTCATTCCCGCCAGTCCCGCCTATCTAAGTAAGTGAGTGCTATACTTGCTAGCATGCTGTTACTAGCGCTTTTCTGTTGCTGCTGGTTGGCGAACAACGTTTCTCCTCCTTACCCCTTTCTCCTTTTCGTACCTAAACTGTGGGGATCCTACGGCAGCCACAGGAACAAAGGAGCCGCGTTGATTTCGAACGAGCTAAACGCAGCACTGCCACGTTCGTTACGAATACTACGGGAGTTGATCTCCTAACTTGCTAGAATGATCCACTGAGAAAACTTGCGGCCTGAGGCGCCGGCAATTTTTGTTGCTTCCCTGTGTTAGAGAGCAGCTCCATGCTGACGAGTAAGTACCTCGCTGCTCTAAACGAGATACACTTCAGAGGTCATCTGCAATGAATCGCCCGCCTTGCTGAGTAGAAGACTGTGTCACAACGCCCACTAAGAGCAGCCAGGTCGCTGGGACATAGAAGTATGTAGGTAACAAGAGTACGTCTAAAGGCCTCAAAAGGAAAGTCTTGAATTCTAGTGGCCGGATCTTCCGGACGCAAACGCATGGTCTAGGGTTGCTACTGCATAGGCCTATAAATTAGATCTCTGCCCATGCAAGAAACACCTTTGCCGCCCTTTGTTTCACAAAACTGCCTTCGAAACACTCTCAATGCCCATCCCAACATCATTACGACTCGTTATAGTCATCAAACCCAGCAGTCGGCCCATCCCGATTGAGCAGATACCGGTACTTCTCCGGGTTCTCCAGCAGAACCTGCGGCACGTCCTTGTTGCCTTCAATACGGTCAAACTGATCCCTCGTCCTATCCCAAACGTCCTTCCCTCTCCTGACCCTGTCCGCGATCCTCTCCTTATTCCTGTACTCCTCCCCGTTCATCCAAGTATGCGAGAAGCTCTGCATCTTGTTCAGGAACTCGTCCATGGTCCGGAAGCAGCTCGAGCAGTGCCACCCCGCGTTCCACAAGTCCGCCTTGTCCCAGTATATGAGAGGCTGCGGCCCGCCGTCGCCGTTCCGCAGGTTCGTCGGCTTCACCGTCCCCCTCAGCCCCTCAAAGTACGTGGCCTGCGGGTGCGCCCACTCCGGCCCGCGGTGCAGGAACTGGAAGCTGTAGTAGTAGAAGCGGCTGCGCAGCGTCAGCCGGCGCGGGTATTCGCACGCCCGTAGCACGGTCAGGGTCTCGGGGCGGGGGATCTCGTCCACGTCCGCGACGACGATGACGTCGCCCCACGAGGGCGCTTGGTCGGCTTGTAGTTTGGGGAAGACTTGTGTGAAGGTCGCGTCGCGCTGCAGGTCCTCGCGGTCCCAGGCGCGTTTAGGGTTGAAGCCTGCGGGATACTCGAGGAGATGGTAGATAATCTTGGGGGACCAGGGGGTCAATCGCTCGATGTTGTCTTTGATGGTGAGTGGCTTCGAATGGCCGGTGAAGGTCTGCGGCGCCTCGACGATGACGAAGTAATCGACGTAGTCGTAGGTAGTATTCAGTCGGATCTCGAGCCAGTCGAGCTCGTCGTTGATCATTATCAGGTCGTACACCTTCCTCCTAGAAGTTGCGTTTTGCGACGCGGTCGAGCTGAAGGGCTGCCAGCCGTGCTGTCTGCATATCCCTTCGTCAGATGTCGCGGCTCCATCGAATGCGCCCGAGATATGATGGGGTGCCCGATCAAAGATTCCGCGTCCCCAGAAAAGGCTGAAGAACTGGAGGGCGACTAGGAAGATGGCGCAGATGCAGATGGTCTTGAACCAGCGCAGAGGATCGAGACGTCCGCAGCTCAACATCTTCATGCCGATCATGAATCTGTGCTCAAGCTTTCCCGGCGCGCTTGCCGTATCTCCATTCCTCACGAGGAGATGTTGAACACTGTGAAGGAGAAAGAAACGCCACTCGTATAAAGTCCACTACTGTAGCAGATCAGGGGTTCGTGCAGGATCGGTAAATTTGTTTCTCCATTTGCCAATTCCTGCTGCTGCCTGTCGCTCAGCCCAGCAGCCTCGTGCCAAACCTTTATTTACCCCTGTTGCCGATAAAACCAGCCAATGGATAAGCCAGACGCATGAGGCCAATGCCTACTGTAATACCAAGAAATGCTAAATTCAACGCCGTTGGTCTACTGTGTAGCGCACACCGGCGCAGTCGCGCTAACTACGGCTAATGGTGGGGGTCTTCACTATGGGCGTCCAGCAATTTCCCTGCCCAGGGCCGACCTCTCCTAACGAAATTCACGTGTGACGTATCAAGCAATTGATGGGTATGGACAGCGAGTGGCTCAAAGGTGCCAAATGCCTCACGAATTTGCATGTATTTGTGGCTAATATGCTGGAGCCCGGAGGGTCTGTGTCAAGCCAACCAACATGCCCTTCCCACCAAATGTGGAAGGTATGACCGTCAGCAAGACGCCGGCGTTGCAGAATACGTTAAATAATAACACAGGTGATCCCGCAACATGCGAGCCATCGTCCCCCGTCGTGGTACTTACTACGGCTGCGTAGTCTAACCTAGCTTCAAATTTTGCCCGAGGGCCTATCGCCACTGTCTCCTAATACTTGCAGATGTCCAGATTCAAGTTCGTTGAACCTGGGACTTCCACCTCAGACACGTCTGACTCGAAATGGATGAATCGCTAGTTCCGCCTCCACGGGATCCCATCGATCCCAAAGAGTTGCGATTGGTGAGGCGGCAAAATGTCTTGCCTATCACCAAGCACAACACCATTCCGCGAATGGACCACAAAGATCAAATGCCCTACTGCATTTGGTACCCAGGGTTTGCTACCGAGGACACGTACCGGGCCCTGGCCCGTCAAAACCCCGTCCTGCGGTACAACGTCGGGCGTGCCTGCGCCGTCGGCGGGTGTTTGGATCTATATCTGGAGCTTGATCTCTTGCCGGATGTGACCATCGCCGAGGAGGCCAGGGAGGCGGGTAAGATCAACAACTCGGAAGGATCGACGGCCATCTTCAATCACATCATGAGCCAGCCGGTCCGGTACCGCGTCATGAATGACTATGACCGCACCATCAACATCGAGGACCCGGAGCCCGGGGCATATCTGAACGGCGACACAGCCCTACGCCGGCGCCTTGCGGAGGGTGACGGTGATTCCTTGGTTTGGGCAAACTAGTTTGACATCACCGAGGACTGACCGTGGCACCTGGAGAAGTGCTGGCGCCGCGAGGACATCAACCTTCCCCGCGAGTTTGCCTACTTCTTCCATTCTCCTCTCCCGCGCGATCTCCCCACAGCCCGCAAGGACGCATTGTCATGGCCGCCTACGAGGGGAATGTGGACAGGTATTCGCGCTTGCGCCGTCCAAGGAAGTTCGAAAATGAGGAAGAGGCCATCGTCCACGGCGTTTACCACAGTACTACCTTCGCCAAGTACTGGTCTCTGCCGAATGAACAAGGCCACTTTGGCGACTTCCGTGCCCAGAATGCCATCATGGCGCGCTTCATTATGATCAACGACCTATCATGGCTCTCCGAGGAGCCGGATCCGACTGATCTCGGCGACCCGAGGGACTACCCCCCCTCATATGGTATCCCCTCATCCCACGCGAGGAAACACTGCGGGAGATCATCCGCCGCCTGCCAAATCATTTCTACCTTAAGGAATCTGTAGCCTTGGCATGCATTGCCGGAGGTTACCAGTGGACCTACGATATGCTGGAGGTCAGGCCGACAACGCGACTCTTGCAGCAGGCCATGAAGAGCCCCAACACACACTATGTCGCGGACCTGCGGCGACGGGCCGCCGAACTGGGACTTGAGGACGAGCTGCCTGACATCGACCGGTTTTCCTGTTGGTACTGGCAAGAGGACAAGGACCTGTTCCCCACCACGACGCTCCTGATCCCGATCCAGTATACCTCCGGCATTGTGGACGAGTACGGCGGCGGCAGTCCGTACGAGCGGTCGGAGATCGAGGCCAACGCCTCCCCGTGGGAACTGTATATCGCTTCGAGCGACGAGCTCCGGGACCGAGCTGATGAAGTCGCCGAGACTGCGAGGCCCGGGATGGAGGCCATGCCTCTTTATGAGGAGATGAAGGACTGGAAGCAGTGGTTGCCGTGCCTGCCTTGGAAGAATAAGGAGGCCGGAGACGAAAAGATCGTAGAAGAGAAGACTGCCGCTGTGGAAGGGACTGGGAAGTCTTGATTACGAGGAGCACAGAAGGGCAAGTGTTTGTGCGCTTGCATGACTATCTGAGGCTTTGGCAGGTTAGTACTTATTTCTAAGTAAGGCCGCAACCATATATTGACAAGTGCGTTCTGACCTCTTGAAGACATCGGAGAAAGTCCCTTCCGATGACGATTTGATGCCAACTCCATCCTCGGCAGAGGTGGTCTTGCACATGGACAACCGCCTGAATGGCTCTTGCCAAATCTTACCACACGGTGCTTGCCTCGTCGATGCTTTCCAAAACCTTGCGAGGGCGCTTGCTGTGCTTGGCTGGAACTAGTCCAACCGTTTTACTGATTCACCTTACCGGCAATATTACTATCAGGTAGTGAACCACATGTTGGAAAGCAAAGCACAGTTAAGAGCAAAGTATTAGCCGACACAGTAGCACCCATCATGGCCCAGTACGGATCTCAGTCAGAGCCCCCAGCGGAACACCTCAAGCCGTTGCTGACCGTATCGTCGCCCACCTAACTGGTCGGAGGAGCAAAGACATAGTGCGACTAGAGCGCCAGGCCGGAAACCCAACAGTCAGTCAACTGTCAAATCTCGCAACACTGTCACGGACCTTCCAAAGGGCCGTCGACGCCTTTCTCTTCTCTTCTCTACAGACCGACAGTGTCGACCTCGATGAATTCGGCAGGGCCGTGACCGGGCCACGTCGGTGGCACCTCAACAAGGTCATCCTGGTGGTCACCGTCGTCAAGTCCCCCATCCACTCTCGGCGCACATGGGAAAAGTCTCTTCAGCAGAGCGTTTGTCGGCTTCCACGAAGTTTGGTCTGTTAGGAACGGCAAAGCCAGGCACAACCAGGCAGCGAAAAGAAGCTGAAGATCGACACCAAGCTCGTCGTGAGTCGGTCATGCAGAGTGGCTCAGTTTCGTCAATTGGACACTCTTTACTTCTTCGCGTCAGCCAGCGGCAGCAGAAACGACCGCATGAAAGGCTCCAAGCTCTCGGTCGCCCACCGTCCGATTCCAGTGAGGTTACGTTCCTTGAGGATAGGACACACCCTTCGGAGACATGCGCCACTTCCGTCGGCGCTTCCCGCAGATTACCGTGGACGGGATCCGGAGTTGGGCACTATTGCGGCAGCACAAGCCCAATTCAAACAATACCCTTAAATGCGACATCAAGGAGGGACCCGGTCTGGTGCACGGTTTCGGACCCAGGATCTGGAGACTTATGGCCAGGTACAAGAGCAAAGTTGGTCATATCCGGCCAGAGTTGCAACACGCACATGTATTCCCTAGCCAGCAACTCCGACACTTGTTCGTCCGGTTCAACGACATGGCTCCGTCGATGGAACCGCACTTTGAATACATCAAGGATCCAGACCCCACGATTCTGGACGGGCTTGTGGCGAGCCCGAACACGACTCTTCTGGCCCCTCTTGTCCGCGATTTTGCAACTTCCTGCGCGGGCATGCCTTTCCTACGGGTAGCCATGCTTGCCACCTCGGTGAAGCGCCGCATCAAGTCCTCTACCCTATAAGGATACACCGATTCCGACTGGGGCCTGTACTACTCGAATTCCTGGATGGTCCCACCCTTCCTCGTGGGTACATATCTCCGGCCGACCTACGACTACTGTGTACGAGAATCCCGCGTTCGGCGGACTATTTTGGGAGGACCAGTTCACACGCAGCGGGCATAGGCTGCACCTGGTCACCGATGGCTGGGAGCCTGAAGAGCTCGAGTATGGTGATCTCAGACACGCTCTGAGGCGGATGAGAGGCGCAGGAAACATAGTGACACCGCAGCGGTTCGAGAATTTCTTTGATAATTATGAGGGCTGTCTGAGGCAGGGGTTGGCCATTGTGGAAGAATGCCGCCCGGAAGGATCCAATCATTCCAAGTGAACGATTGTGGGGACCTGTCTACAAAAGCTCGTATCTTCGGTGACTGAGCCAGCGACGGCACATAAGGTTTCAGCGACTTGTACAGCAGCGTAGAAGAATATATGAAGCTGTTCATTTGCAACCAAGATGCGCCGTGAATATTCTAACGGGCGGGAGTGGATGGGGATTTCGGTACAAGTCGACATCTCCACACCTGGCACACCATCGGCCGGAGGAGTCGGTGGGGATCCCACAATGTGTGCCTCCGGTCATTCACATCCGCTGACTGTTCAACGTCTCATCGATATACACGACGTCCTCACAACGGTAGATCGCCATAATAACTTGACATAAACCCCCCATATCTTGCCTAAAGTCAACTTGTGTAACATCATCACAATGTTCACCGGCATCGTAGAGGAAATCGGCGGTATGCATCTCACCCACTGACTCAACGCTCACCTACCACTTACTCACCCACTCACTCACTGAACTCAACCCAACTCACTAACCAAACCCCCACCCCAGTCGTCGCCGAACTCAACCCCCACGACGCAACAGGCGGCACGTCCCTAACCATCACCCTCCCGCCCACCTCCACCCTCCTCGCCGACTGCCACGAGGGCGACAGCATATCCGTCAACGGCGTCTGCCTCACCGTCGTGACCTTTTCCACGCCCCCCCCCAACCCCTCCTTCACGGTCGGCATCGCCCCGGAGACCCTGCGCCTCACCAACCTCGGCTCGCTGACGACCTCGTCGCGCGTCAACCTCGAGCGCGCCGTGCGCGCCGACACGCGCATGGGCGGGCACTTCGTCCAGGGCCACGTGGACACCGTGGCCACGATCCTGAGCGCGACGCCCGACGGGAACGCCGTGACGATCAGGTTCGCCCCGAGGGATAAGGGGGTGCTGCGGTATGTGGTGTACAAGGGGTACGTGGCGCTGGACGGGACGAGCCTGACGGTTACGAAGGTGGATGACGAGGCGGGGTGGTGGGAGGTGATGTTGATCGCCTATACGCAGGAAAGGGTCGTGGTGGCCGGGAAGAAGGTCGGGGAGACGGTCAACGTCGAGGTGGATATGATGGCCAAGTATGCCGAGAAGGCGATGAGCGGGTATGTGGCTTCTCTCGGGGAGGGAGGGGAGGGCGGTAACGCGTTGTTGGAGAAGGTGGTTGAGCGGGTTGTCGCGAGGCGGTTGGGACAGCAGTGAGGGGGGGAGGGTTGTACTCAGAATAAGACATAGACGCCAAAAGCCACAAGACGCCAAAAGACAAGATGGGGATCAAATTTACAGCTCACCGTCCACGTCTAACAACTATGTAGAGGCTGTGCATGTATGATGAGAGAGACCAGTGGATGCTGATGGGATCTATGATGGAGCCCCATCTTCTCCGGACCTAATTGGGTATCAAGTTGTGAGGTGAATACAAGGATCTAGCGGGGACACCATGATGGGCACGGCATCAGACGTCCCCCCAAACCTCGGCTATGGTCTGACTGACAGCCTTTGCGATCTTCTTTCGCCCTACAAGGTTCGACATCTCGTTGGCCACAAGCTCCCTCTTCCGCTTCTTCCCTTCCTCCCCGGGACCGCATGCCTCAAACGCCTTGACGAAGTGATATGGAGTCTTCCACCGCTTCTGGATCTCTAGCGCCTTCTCGCCCGTTACGCCCCTCGTACACATCAACATCTTGAGGAAGACGTCGCGCAGTGTCATCATTTCTGACTTGGACGCCAGCGAGGCGAAGGCAGGATATGTGATGTGGTGGGAAGACGCTGGTTGTGTCTCTCGCAGGTGTTGGATCAGAGGAAGATAATTCTGCGCCGTGAGCACTGCCGTTGGTACGACATACAGCGTCTTCTTTTCGTGCATTTCCTTGAGCATCTTCGTCATCCGGGTCAGGTAGCGGATGGTGTCATCCAGTTTCTGCGTCTGCTTCAAGAAGTAGCCCTCCACAACCTGTATCGTGGCCATAGCAGACTGGACCGCTTCCTCATATTTGGAGAAGTGACCGGCATCCATCGTGATCTCTTCGACCAGATAGATGACGTTCCGCACCCCGGACCGCCTGAGACGAAACTTCTGCTCGTGGAAGCGACCGTCCTTGATGCTGGAGATAAGGTCATCAAGCCTCTTCCTCTCGCAGACGTAATCGAGCACCGCCTCGTCACCCCCTTCGATACCATGGTCGGGAAGGAGGCCCGGAATGGTGCACTTGGCCACCCACATCGCATCGCCGAGGGCCACGCTCCGGACTAGGGGGACCACCCCTTTCTTGCTAAGCTCCTCTCGGACGTAATCCCGATCTTTCATCGTCCTGACTTCTCGATTGTCCAACACCAGTCGTACTTGGAAGGAGCCAGGAGGTAACCTGATGGGCGTGAACTGAGGGATTGCGCCCTCTGCATCCCCTTCACCTACTGGAACAACATCCGCGTACGCTTGCTGTGCTGGTGCAGGCAGTGTTTTATCCGCCGTGTTCGGCTCCGCTATGAAGATGTCGTCGTCATCATCAGGACTCCTAGTCGCGTTTGCGTGGACTCGTCCGCGTTCTGGCCCAGGATCCAAGGCCTGTGCCGTGCTTCTTTGTGCGGTCCTACCTGGAAGGGCATCCTTCTGCTGTGCAATTTCCCTCACCCTTCTTGCCACTTCCCGGCCCTCATCGGACAAGCAGTAGCGCTTCAATGGTCCGCCTTTCTGGTAGACAAGCTCCTTGGTCTGCAGCGTCTTCATCGAGGCCCAAGCCGTGTAGAACTTGGTCGCATCGGCAGGGGCCGTAAACGAGGCATCGCAGTGAGGTTGAGCTGCTTCAATCAGATCGGCTTTTGATAGTCCCCGATTATCATCCTCGGCGAGAGTGGCGAAAGCAAGCAGGATAGCATACGCTCCGGACCGGTAAGCTGGAACATAGGCCTTCGTCTTTCTCGGCTTCTTCGCTGGCTGAGGCGTCTCTTCATCGTCGTCCTCCCCCGAATCAAGAGCATCTCTATTCTTTTTGTTGAGTTTCTTCGGTTCTGGCATGGGCAGGCCATTTGCGTCGCAGTGCTCCTTCAGCTTCTTTGCAATGTCCTCACACAGTTTTGGTCCCCAGAAGCTGAGCTGCTTGCACTGGGACGGATGATCGAACTTAATCGGACATGTCTTCAGTGAGTGGAATGCTTTGCCGAAGGTGGGCGCTGATTTGTAGCTGCGTTCCTTGGCTTGATCCCACAACTCCTTCACCCACTGAAGGTATAGGGGGTTGGCGCACTCTGGGAGGTCCGACATTGGCGGTTCTCATGTGCAGTTGAGCTAGGTGACACTGGGGAATTTATCGAAGACAAGTAGTGAGGGAGGTACTTGGCTCTAGCCGAGACATATGCCGTTTCAAATTATTCCCGATTTAATGTCCTTGCGGGCAGGGCAGATACGATCAACACGACTGAAGGACGTTGCGGGAACGCGGTGCCAGCGCTCGACGCGTTGCGCGCTTCGCCAGATCACGTGGAGATAACGGAGTTTCAACTACGATAGGGCTTTGGCTGCTTGCGTCACAGCTCACTATCAACCCCGCCAAAAGCTCAAGCCAAACATGAAACCTCCAATGCGGGGCAGTTTCAATAAGGTACAGTGCAGTTGTTACCGTGGGGACAGTTTCCGCTTTCAGCCAGAGACAACTCTCGACAGTGGTGACCTGCAATTTACAAATATCACGCGCCTTTCACGCCTCTCTTTCCGTTCCTTTTGTCACCTGTCGTCCATCCTTCCCTCCTACAGCCCAATTCGCACCGTTATCGACTAGCGCCATGTCCGTGCACGCTAAGATAGTCGAAGCTTCCAAGAAGCATCCAATCGTCGAGGGCCATGCCTACAAGTATGGCACCGCCGGCTTCCGCATGAAGGCCGATCTGCTCGAGGGCGTCGCCTTCCGCGTTGGTCTTCTGGCCGCGCTTCGCAGCCGCAGGCTCGATGGCCAGGCCATCGGCGTTATGGTCACCGCCAGCCACAACCCCGCTGCTGACAATGGCGTCAAGATTGTCGATCCAATGGGCGAGATGCTCGAGCAGGACTGGGAGAAGCTCGCAACCGATCTGGTCAACAGCCCAACCCACGAGGCCCTAGCCGAGAACTATTCCAGGATCGCCAACGTCTACCCATTCGCTCCGAAGACGCCGGGCAAGGTCATCTACGGCCGCGACACCAGACCTTCGGGCCACAAGCTCATAGGAGCGCTTGTCGATGCCCTGGTCGCCGCCGAGTGCGACTACGTCGATTACAAGATCCTGACCACCCCGCAGCTGCACTACCTCGTGCGCGCCACCAACACCGAGGGCACCGAGACTCCCTACGGCGAAGTCAGCGAGGCGGGATACTACAAGAAGCTGGCTGACGCTCTCACCCGAGCTCTGAAGGGCAGGGCCATCAAGGGATCCTTGACCGTTGATTGCGCGAACGGTGTCGGAGGCCCCAAGCTCTGGGAGTTTATCAAGCATGTCCAGGGCAGAGTCTCGTTGGATATCAAGGTCGTCAACGACGATGTTCTCCGTCCCGAGGTCCTCAACCTCGAGGTAAGTCCGAGCTGGCCGCTCACTTTGCCCTCACTTGACATTCCACTGACCGAAGGTTCTCAGTGCGGCGCCGACTTCGTCAAGACCCGTCAGCGTGCTCCTCCCAACCCAAAGCCTGTCCCAGGTGCGCGCAGCTGCTCGTTCGACGGTGACGCCGACCGGCTGATCTACTACTGGCTCGATCCCGAGACCAACTCCTTCGCTATGCTCGACGGAGACCGGATCGCCTCGCTGGCAGCCGCTTTCATAGTCGACCTGATCCGCAACGCCGACCTGCGCGACTCGGGCCTCAAGGTGGGCGTGGTTCAGACGGCCTATGCCAACGGTGCTAGCACCACCTACATCACGAAACACCTGCAGCTCCCCGTCGTCTGTACCCCGACCGGAGTCAAGCACCTGCACCACGCCGCCCTCTCCTTCGACGTCGGCGTCTACTTCGAAGCCAACGGCCACGGCACCGTCCTCTTCTCCCGCGAGGCCCTCAAGACCTTCCGCAACAAGAAGCCCCAGTCGCCCGGCCAGAAGGACGCCCTCGACACGCTCATCGCCCTCTCGGACCTCATCAACCAGACTGTCGGCGACGCCCTCTCGGACATGCTCCTCGTCGAGGTCATCCTCGCCCACAAGGGCTGGACCCTCCGCGACTGGGCCATGACCTATACCGACCTCCCCAACAAGCTCGTCCGCGTCGAGGTCAAGGACAAGGACGTCTTTCAGACCACTGACGCCGAGCGCCGCCTCCTCCGCCCGGAGGGCTGCCAGGACGCCATCGACGCCGAGGTCTCCAAGTACAAGAACGCGCGCGCCTTCGCCCGCGCCAGCGGCACCGAGAACGCCTGCCGCGTCTACGCCGAGGCCGCCACCCGCTCCGAGGCCAACGAGCTGGCCGAGCGCATCGCCTTCGTCGTTCAGCGGTTCGGCGCGTCGTAGTATCTCGCCCGGACGCGCATGCTGGAGGCTGAGAGGATCGCTCGCGAGGGCGGTGGAGCGGCCAGTGGTGACGGCGGCGGTAGCGGCAAGGGCCAGGGGAGGAAGAGGGCCAATACCGTCCTCGAGGACCACCCCGAGCTTGCCGAGTACTTGGCTAGTATCCCTGACGAGACCATGTTTTATGAAATGGACGATCTGGACTGAGCGCCAGATCAATCTTAGAGTCCGGATTCGATGGAGGGAACAGAGTGTTGGTTTCTTCTCGTCGTCATACGAGTCTTTCACAGAAGAGTTGGGGGTTGGCGGTCTGTTTTCGTTGTTCCCTTCCTATACGGCATTAGTCCTTGTCATGATGACACCAAAAATGGCGAGTGGATGAGAAGTGACAGGAAGGGTGGTCAACAAGGCATGTTCACTAGACGGCTAGTTTAGTGCTGAAAAAGCCGCAGAGGGTACAGGGCCCTTACAAATGAAGTAAAATGCATCAATGAAGCAAGCAATACGTGAGACACATCAGATGACGCAGAAAGACCATCAGCAGATGCAGTCCAACGGGAAGAATTCTGTATATACGCCGGAGGGCGGAGTCGACGGTCTATGTGATCTCTTGCCATATGATATGCAGAGAAAAGTCATAACGCACCACTGCTGCAACGCCCGAATCAGTTCCCAGCTCTAGCAGAAATACTCCCAAACCCCTTCCATTCGCCCCCCTTTTTCCCTCATGCAATATCCCGTCGCATGCAATGTCTCGAACGACTCGAAAGCTCTAGAATTGGGTCTATTCCACTCGTAAAATCATAGACGTGACCTGATCCGACCCAACCCAACCACAACACCTGGATATCACTGGCCAACCGGCTTGTGGCGAGGCAACTTCATCCTCCGCCGCTCCGTCCCGGTCACAGCCGCCATGGACTCGGCCAACCTGACCAAGGCCCGACGGACATCGAACTCGGCGTGTTCCCTATGGAATCTGTAGGATGGTGCTAACTAGACGCCGAACTAACACATCTTGTAGCTCCGGGAGCCCTCGGCGGCGCGCTTGGGGTCGTCGGTCACGAGCCGGTACTCGAGCTTGATGTCGAGGTCGCGCTTGTTCTTGTCGTTCGGCCGGTTGTGGAGGCTGCACTCGATCTTCTCGCCCTGCTGCACCGTGAGCACCTCGTTGAGGTAGAAGACGGTCTGCTTCCAGTGCGTGTACTTGGTGTGGGGGCCGGTGCTGAAGCGGATGGGCTTGTGGCAGGCCGTGAACTCAATGTCGAACCAGGCCACCATGGCGTGGATGAAGTCGTCGCGGCGAGCGACGAGGTCGAAGGGGCAGCTGAAGGCCAGGTCGGCCGTGGTGCACTTGTACAGGTCGAGAGTGAGGACGCTGGTAGGGTCTGTTACCACGGCCTTGATCTCGACCGTGTCGACTAGAGGCTCGGAGAGGGCCGTCTCCTTCAGGGGCGAGTAGTCGAAGCCGTAGACGTTGTCCCAAACTGTGTAAGATGTCAGTTACCCGTCTCGCTGATATGGGGAGGTAGTCGCTCGTCTTACAGCCGATCTTCTCATCTTTGTAGTCACCGTCCTCGATGCCGGCAACGAAGATGGTGGCCTTGTCCGGGAAGATGAGGCCATCCTTGTTCAGGTACCGGTCGCGGGCGTAGAGGACGGTGTCCAGCATGGACTCGTACAGCAGGAAGTAACCCATCCACTCGGAGATGATGATGTCGACCTTGGGATATGGCAGCTCGATCTCCTCCATCTTGCCCTGGATCAGCGTGATCTTGTCCTCCATACCGTTGACCTTGACGATCTCGCGGGCCTTGAAGACAATGGTGGACATGTCCACGCCGATGACATGTTTGGCGCCGGCCTTCACAGCGAACCTGAGAGGAGCAGCCCGCACATTAGCCTTGTTCTTCCACCTTTGTATGCTTTCAGGAAGTCGCCTTACATAGACAATATACCGGTACCGCAGCCAACGTCGAGGACGATCTTGTCCTTGAACAGGTGCTTGTTCTGGACGATGGCGTTCATGTACGACCGTGTGCGGACCTCATCTTTCTAAATGAACACGACAAGGGGTCAGTAATGGCCATGCGCAATTCCATAGTAGAGTCTCGAAGCACATACCAACATCTCCTCGTGGATTCCTGGGCAGCGGCAGTAACATCAGCAAACTTTCTTCCTCTCAAAGGTTAGATGTAGCGGTATAGTTGCTTACCATGGTGGTTATAGCTGCGAACAGGTTAGCCAAATGCGTCAAGAAGCATGCGCGACCTCGGCGCAAGAGTAACTCATACCTGTTGAAGTAGTGCTGCTCAGAGTGGTCCATGGCCTTGAGCCGCTGCTCGGCAGTCTCGATGTCCATAGCCTCGCCAGCCATGATCACGGAGTATGAGGTTCGTTGACTGGAATAAACACAAATGATTGTACGACCAAGAGAGGCACAATAACAACAATCAAGAGAGTCGTCGAAAGAAGACGAAGATTCTGCAATAAAGTGCACAAGGTCGAGAAACAGCGCCCCTCGTCTAGACCCGTTCCTGAATCAAGCTTAAGAATTCAGAGTCGCCAAACAAAAAATTGAGTTTGCACCGCTTAATCGCATTAGCGCGGGGGCGGTGAACGTTCACTTGCCAAAAGCACCTTGATCAGCCGCAAGGGTCCATTTGCCCCCACTTGGACTAGATTCCAAAGGAACGGCGGGGCAGCCATGACCGATGTCATCTTGGAACGACTACAGTAGACTGTGTAGCGGTATGTTCCGTCCTTGCCTTTGGGACTCTTCAATACTGGTACCTTGAAGACGTGACTACCTTATGTCTAGAGCATTCATGACAAGGTAAGTAGCTAGATCGGAGGCCAGACAGTTAGATTTCATATAAAGGCTGTCAGACTTCTCATTTCACTGCCCGGCGAACCAAGGATGAGCGCTAAGAGGCTATGACTACCAGTTGCAGATGGCTGTCCGAATTTCATGTCAAACGCCAATGATTCATGCATTCCGTCTACTTAAAGTTGATGGTATACTGCCTTTCTGTTCTCAACCAGGCCATACCTAGGTAGGCATCAAACGCACCTTAACACCAATGACAATGCAATAACCGTACGTCCATCTCGGGCCACGATTCTCCCAGAGGATTGCAAATCTTGGGCACGCTCACGATGTGAAAAAGAATACGTCCACTCAAGACATGCCTCCAAGTTGCAACAAGCGCTGCCCAGCCTTCAGGTTCGCATACTCGTAGGCCTTGGACTCGGGAGGGAACGTGCCATTGGCGGCCCAGAGATCGATCAGCGGCTGCATCGGCTCCAGCTCCTGCTGCTTCAGCAGGTCCAGAGCCGTAGCAGTCAGGACAAAATGGCTGAAGCAGCTGTTGAGGTGGTTCTGCAGGTTCAGATGGAAGAAGGGGTCGACGAAGTGAGCCCAGTAGAGATGTGCGTAGACGCGGAACATCTGCAGGAAGATGGTCTGGCAGATGCCGAGGAACTCCTTGGGAAACCCGCTTCGCTTTCCAACCCACTCGTCGGGGCCGGTGAGCAGTCCGTTGGTGGTGATTTGGGGGTTGTGAGCGAACGAGACGCCGGATGGGTCGGTCGGGAAGATCTTCTCGTCGTTGATCTTACCCGAGATCCAGCGCTGCATCAGAGTGATGTACTCGTATGCTGGGAGCTCAATGGGCTCGAACCGGCTGTTGAGCCAGGTATACGAGTGGTTTCTTATGGTGAGAGGTCAGTCAAGGCTCGGCATGAGGGCTGATCGATGGGCTTACCCTCCGGCGGACATCCTGGGGCACGTGGTAGGATTGCAAATTGTGATACCGTTCTCCTCTTTCTCATAAACGACGCGAACAAAGTTCCACAAGTTGCGGTAATGCTCAACCACTGGCGATTGTTTTAACTTTCAAGAGCTACCATCGGAATATGCTGGGGAGTGGCTTACCTTGGTGTGCTATCCACTCTCCTTGCTCAACGGTCTTGGGCCTGGCACTGAGTGTCATGAAGTTGCCCTTCACAATGTGCTTTGCGTAGGCCGGGTTCAGCCAGAGCGGAAGAGGGTTGGGCAGGCTGTAGGCACCAAGAGGGTCATCGCTGGAAGACGTCATCCCTATCGATTGAGATAGTGATGGCGATGCCGGAAGAGGAGGGAGTCTGGAGGAGAGGCTCGTTGATGACTGGCTGGCCTGAGACGAAAGAGTGGGCGTGGTTTGCTGACTGTCGTCAGTTGTTGGAGTGGTCGGACTCCTCGTCCCGCCAGGCCGGTTCGATTGACCTCTCAACCGGGCATTGCTGTAAGAGAGTTTAGCCGAAGGTCATAAGAAGGTGAGAGAAGGGCGCCCATTGGGCACGGCCTCTCTAGATCATGTGCCTCTCTGTATACTGGTAACCTGCATGACGTGTGACTACACGCTATGGCGGCAGTATGAAGGCGGGTTGGAGCAGGAGTCAAGAGATCCCATGTATCGTGAATCGCGAATATGAGAGAGGCCAAGAATGGTATTATATCAAGACAAAAACACACCATGCAGCCTCACCCAGGGCAGGGTGCACTGCAGAATAATTTCTTAGACGCCAGTCATAGAAAGCTCTCATACCAAGCAGACAAACTCTGGATGAGGTGTTGCCGTGCTGGTAGTGGTATTGATAATGAAGCAGTAGGCACGAAAATGTTAGGAGCCGCAGCACGCATTTACGGTACTCGACTAAGGGCCAGAAGACCAGGTGACAGGATGGTAACCCGCCATGCGGTCATTCAACCGACAGAAACGTAGGAGCTGGTACTGTAGTAAAGCAATGGACTCACATTCCGGAAAATATGTTAGCCATGGCTTCAGATGCCGAAGTATAGCGAGGACTTGAAGAGGCGTCTTGCCAACCGGGCGGTGTCCGTGTCCCTGGCAGCGAGATCGGTGGCGAGATGAAAGTGCTTTAACCCTGCGTTCGTAGAATGGCAGCCCAGGCTTAACCCGTAGTGTCACCCTCTTCGATTAACCGTTCGTTATCCTTTGCTCCAGACAGTGAAAAGTTCGTGGTGCAGTCTGTTGTCGTCTGGTCTCGTGCATGTATTCCATTAAGGGGGAACAGCGACGTTGAAACCGGCGGGTCCACGAAGGGACGCTAAGCTGGTGTCAGGGTGGCCTCCTATTGGGTGAGCATGTGGCAGGGCCTTGAGAGTCCATCCGCCTGTGGCTGTCACGAACTCAGGATGGAGCCTGACTGTTAAGCCAATTGGCGGTGTCGGATGAGGTCCACTAATGCACGACATTCACGCAAATCAGATTCGTCACTTCCCGCGTTGTCGTGCCCAATGCGGAATCTGTGCAAGTGTTGTGAACTCGCGGAACCAAAACCTAGGGTCTAGCAGCCTGTTTCTTAAGACACAGTAGCGCATCTTCACCTGAAGAACAGGTTAGGCAATCAAGCGACCATGGCACTATCAAAAGGTCGGTCTCATCCGGACTGTTGAGCATCAGAGATGCGGCTAGGCACCCTTCCAACTACTCTTGCAAAGTACGTGGCGCATCAAAAATGCAATCACCCGGATTAGCAGAGAAACTGGCCTTCTTTGAGACACTGGAAGCCTTGAATGACGAGGACTCGGATGACGAATATGGAAACAATGAACGGGAAATTGAATACCGGGTGAAGACCCGGGCGTTCTTCAGCCACTCAAGCACGAAGGACAAGCCGGATCACCCGCCCGTTCCTAGACTGGGCTCGCAAGACGTGATAAACACTCCAACTCGAGGTCCTGCACCTCATTCGGCAAGGCGAACCATATCCGAGCCAACTCCCGGCGCCCCTGCGGAGACCCCCCAGCCCAGGGTGATCAAGGCCACGCCACTACTCCGGAAAGCCGTGACAGCGGCGCAGGGTACTGCCAATGCCCGAACAGAACAGGAAGCCGGTACTACTTCGTTCGTCGAAGACACGCCGGTGGCAAACGCGATGAAAGACAAGAAGCACCCTTCCCTGCAGAGAGGGTCTACGCATCCCGGACCCTCAAGCTCTCGTGTCGAGGATTCGCCACCAGCAAGCTCAACGATGCGGAAGCGCAAGCGTGGCTCATCCTCCTCGTTGAAGATGGTATCGGAGTTGGAGCAGATCTTCCGCGGTCTGTCTTTCTACTATATTCCGGACAACGACGTCGCGCCCCTCAGGAAGATACGTATCACCCGGGCAAGGGAGCATGGAGCGCAGTGGATCCGCAGTCTGGATGGAGCAACACATGCTATTGTGGACAAGAACCTAGCATTCAAGGACATTGAGACCATTCTGGCTAAAGCTGGCCGCTCCCTGCCCATCGTCGTCAATGAGGACTATCCCATCGACTGTATCAGCTTCCGGAGTCTGCTGAATCCTGACCAACACAGGTACAGAGTCGCTGGCTGTCCGCTGTCGCAGCGCAGGAATTCCACCCAGAGCGACGGTCAACAGCACAGTCAGATCTCTGACGTGTCACTGGTTGTCCAGAAGCGGCCTCCGAGGATGGAATCCAAGCCGAGAGAAGGTACGCCGTCTCGAAGTGAAGACTCCTCTCTTCGAAGCCGGGGCGACGGACACGCCAACGTGATCACTGGCACTGGGATAGTCGAAGAGCCAGCCGCAATAGAAGGTAGAGGGGATATCGTGCCGTTAACTGCTGCCTCAGCTCCTACAAGTGCTTCGCACCCACAAGCGATGCCTGTTCCGGAACCACTCCAACGCAAGGACAGTGTCGGTGATGAACTCACGGATTACATCTCTCTGATCCAGCAATACAAAGATCTGCCCCTCGATAGTGACGAGGAGGATCTACAGTCAACCAGAGCCACCGACTCCATCGCAGACACCACCGAAACCGTGTCAGACTCCGGCTCTGCATCATCGCGCAGTCGCAGAAAGCGTCGACGACCGAAGAACAGGCAAGCCAAATCAATCGCCTTCGAAGAGCGCTTCGCCTGCCATCAAGGGGGTACCAAAGATGCAGCGCACTCTTCTGGCGCCGCAAATCCCAACGCCCGCACCATCGAGGTCCTGCAGTCCATGTGCGACTACTACACCCGCACAAATGACCACTGGCGCACCACCGCCTACCGCAAGGCCATCTCCACCCTCCGTCGGCAAACCACCAAGATCACCACCGAGGAAGAAGCATACCGCCTCCCCGCCATCGGCCCACGGCTCGCCGCGAAGATCGAGGAAATTGTCACCACCGACCGCCTGCAACGTCTACAATACGCCGACAACGACCCCATGACGCCCGTCCTCCAAGTCTTCCTCAAGATCTACGACGTCGGCATGGCCAGAGCCAGCAAGTGGATCGCACAAGGCCACCGGACCCTCGACGACCTGCTCGAGAAAGCGGACCTGACCGCCAACCAGCGCCTCGGCATCGAGCGTTACGAGGACCTCAACACGCGCATCCCCCGCGCCGAGGTCGAGGCCCTGGCCGACCACGTGCGGCGCGCCGCCGCCGGGCTTGACCCGGGCGTGGAACTGCTCGTCGGGGGATCCTACCGCCGCGGCGCGGACAGCTCGGGGGACATCGACTTCATTGTCACTAAGAAGGGCACTGCGTCGTCCGACGACCTGGTCCCCTTCCTCGAGGAGCTGGTGTCCCGCCTGACGGAGGAGAAGTTCCTCGTCGCCGCGCTGGCGGCGCATAAGCCCGGTTCCGGGTCCGGCGGAGGGGGCGGCAGTAAATGGCACGGCTGCTGCGTGCTGCCTCTCGCCGAAGGCAGGGCTGCGCTGGGGGAGAGCTTCAGACCGAGGTGGAGGAGGATCGACTTCCTGCTCGTGCCTGAGACGGAGTACGGCGCGGCGCTGATATACTTCACGGGCAACGATATCTTCAACCGGAGCATCAGGCTGTTGGCGTCGAGGAAGGGCATGAGGCTGAACCAGAGGGGGCTGTATAGGGAGGTTATGAGGGGCCCGCAGAGGATCAAGGTGACTGAGGGCGAGCTAGTCGAGGGACGGGATGAGAGGAGGATCTTTGAGATTTTGGGGGTGAAGTGGAGGGAGCCCAGAGATAGGTGGTGTTGATCCCGAAGAAGACTGGAGATGACAGCTATGGTCGCATTTGATACCCGGTTGCATAACACAGGCTGGCTCGCGTTGTCCATTCAAGAATAACCAGGTACAGGCATTCTCATCCAATACATGACTGTTTGAGACAGGATGTCCCAGTGTGCCCACAGGTACCGAAACGGAACAAGGAAGTTATAGCAAACAAAGGGTATGTCCATGAAGCGCTACAAATCTAACTTATATTACAGCCAGTATACACACGTTGCCCCGGGCCGGGCATGTAGAAACTCCGTCACTTCGTCCATCATCCAGCATCTCTTCGACATCCTACCGCACACCCTCGTCCTCGTCCCTTATCATGCTCTGGTATAGCAGCACAGCTAAACTGCAGCTTTTATCCAAAAAAAAACTATCCCTCCGGTGGTATCACAGAAAAGTGGTATCATATCTCGCAGTAAAACTCCCAGCCCAAATCCCAAAACGAAAAGAGCCGTAATGACCGTCAAGAACGTTACCGCGGTAACACTCCCGTAATGTATATATAATTACTTACTTCAACAGCCTCTTACGATCGCTCGTCCTAGACATGGGCCGGAGCTCTAGTCATGGATGATGCGCCGACTGGCCGGCGTAGACCCGGTCCGTCAGCGGGATCCCCTGGATGTGCTTCTCCCTACCCATCGAGTCGGCGAACGTCCGGCTACCCCGGTGGTGGTCCTGGCCGGAGAACATGCTCCCCGTCTCGGCCGCCGGGTCCATGTCGTTGAGCACCTCCCTCGTCAGCTCGACGTAGTCGTACGCGAACTCGCCGATCTCGGCGTCGTCGATGCCCAGGATCTCGGCCTCCTCCGTGGCGCGGAGGTGCATGCCGGGTATGAGGTTGAGGATGAAGAGGATGAGCGTGGTGCCGACGAAGGAGTAGGCGCCGCCGCTGAACGAGTCGGCGAGCTGGTAGCCCAGCTGCACCCAGTTGTGGTTGAGCCACCCGCCCTTGATGACCTGCACGTTGTCCAGGTGGGCGATGTAGTCGGCCGCGAAGAAGGCGGTGCAGATGTTGCCCACCAGGCCGCCGATGCCGTGCACGGCGAAGATGTCGAGGGCGTCGTCGATGCGCAGCATGAACTTGAGCTTGGTGCCGTAGTTGGCGAAGCCGGCGCCGAGGATGCCGTAGACGACTGCTGCCCAGGGTGGAACGTAGCCTGTGCGGTGTTAGGTTATTGACAAAAGGTTGAGTTCTGTGATGTGAAGCCTACCGGATCCGGGAGTGATGGCGACAAGGCCGGCCACCACGCCAGAACAGAAACCAACCGTGGACCACTTCCGCTCTAGCCGATAATCCAGCACACACCAGGTGATACCTCCGACACAAGCAGCAAGGTTCGTCACAACGGCCGCCATGATAGCACGCATGTTCGCCGACAGGGCCGAACCAGCGTTGAAGCCGAACCACCCGACCCACAGGAAGACGGTCCCGATGACAATGTGGGTGACATTATGAGGCCGGTAGTTCAGCTCGTGCGTGCCGTGACCCCGGCGCTTCCCCAGCATCATCGAGTACGCCAGCGCCGCCGTGCCGGAAGCGATATGCACGGGCGTGCCGCCCGCGAAGTCCAGACCGCCCATCTTGTTGGACCAGCCGCTCGGGTTCCACGTCCAGCACGCAATCGGGTCGTAGATGACGGTCGCCCAGATGAACATGAACACGACGCAGGGTAGCATGCGGCCCCTCTCGGCCACCGCGCCCGTCGCGAGGGCCACGGTGATGGCCGAGAACATGCCCTGGTAGACGGCGAACATGAGGTCCGGGATCCGGGATGACCCGACCGAGGGGGCGGCGAGGACGTCCTTGAAGCCGAAGTTGGCGAGGTCGCCGATGAAGCGGCCGGCGGTGTGGGAGAAGGTTAGGGAGTAGCCCCAGAAGAACCACTGGAAGGTGGTGACGGCCGTGGCCATCACGGAGAGCCATATCAGGGACAAGGCCGACTTTCTCCGTGCGAGGCCGGAATAGAAGAAGCTGACAACCCAGACGCATGTCAATCATTGTTGTACTAAACAAGATGGCACTGGCTATTTGGATCTGCAACTTACCCAACTCCAGGTATCATGAGCAGCACCAACGCGGTTGCGGTGATCATCCATGCAATGTCACCGGACTGAAAGGATTTGTTAGAGGCCTCCTAGGATCTCCGACCCGCGATCGATTGCAGAAAGGCATCGGGTTAAAGTCAGAATATTCTTACCTCATACCAAATGTTCAGGTCGTCTGTGACTGAATTACCGCCCGTGGCTCCGGTGCCATTGTATGGCACCTTCACGACGTAGTCGAGAGCATCGAGATCTATACCGTCGATAACGGCCATGGTGGGCGGATGTTCAGGGCCCAAAGGGTATAACCATCAAATCGGTAGCACAAGGCTGAGAACAGACGCACACTTTTTGCTGGTTGACAGACGCTGATGGAGGGACCGTGGACACTCCGTCGTATATTCGTATGCAAAACCGAATCACAGAAAGGAGTGTGGAAGAAGACGAGAAGGGCAGCAGCACCAAGTGATGTATATCCGATACCACAGGCCGCAGACCGAAGATATGGAGGGACGTGGGATGATGAGCAATTAAGTTTAGCACATCCACGGCCTGGCACCGACAGGCGCACCCTGCGCAGCAGCACGATACCTACCTGACTGGGTACCGGCGACCGACACCGAATGGAGGAAGTCGGGTTAGAGTGCCAAGGCCACGGTACGTAGCGCACCAGACAGGGGTTGCTTGGACTCCTGGGAGGGCTGTGAAGAGGAAAAAAGAAGTCTGCTGGAGAGCTTCTTTGCCAATCACGGAAGCATCACACCAGAACAATGCCTTATCGATTGATGCGGCCTTGATGGAGGGGTGGAGTCGCTTGGAGTTTTAGTGCCGGAACTCGTACGTACGGTAGGTAAGGTATTATCTGTCCCCTAGGAATGCTACATGGAAAGCAGTCTGCATGCAGTAATACACTACTATGGAGGAGTTACCAGGACGGAAGGCAGCCCAATAGTGACCGTCGCTATAGCAAGGAATCGACGTACATATACGTAGCCGAAGAGAGAAGATTGAGTCGGCGAGGCGAGGAAGTAGGAGGCGATACTCGAACACAGGGTCCTAACTTGAAAATAAGCTTGTCCCACCGTAGCTATTCGTTGATACACAGTAGCTCTCTCTCTTCGCAACGCATCCGCTCCCTTCCGCCTCCCTGGCCGGAAATTGGCTGTACTGTAAGCTGATGTGCGAGGTACTGTACCTCATGTCAGGGCAGCTCGACAATGCGGCAACGTAACGCCGCCTACTAACGGGCTCCTTTATCGCGTCTGTGGGCTCCTGATGTGCAACAAGCGCCGACCCTGTCAATATACCTCTACCGGTATTCCACGCGGAACTTCCTTTCAACGTTGCCCCGCCATAGCTGAAGTACATGAGGCTGCAAGAGTGAAGTCCTGACCGAAGCGGCAGCACGTTTATTATTTCTGTACGACGGGCGACTGTCATGGCATGCAATGTGGCTCTGCAGAAAGCGTGGACTGCGTGAGCATTGGGCGTAGATTAGAGCTCTCGATGTTGCGCTTGACCCCACCTTGTGAGACCCTGGCGTTTCGTCCCCCTTCCAGTGTCCCACCTCAGCATAGTTAGCGCAACCGAGATAGCCAAGCATTGCATCACGCTAAATTATTACTAGTTTCAATAGATAAGAACCAAAGCGCTGCCATTGGCTGATCGATCGTGCCTTTCCCGTGTGGGGGTCGAACAAGGGACGAAGCTTACATAAGGCACATCCAGGAAGAGAAGCACAACGGAAGCAGCCGATGACGACCGGAGCACAGCTTCCACGGCACCTTCTGGCGCCACAGTTATAGCTAGCCATCGGCAGCTGCGGGCGCTCAACGTTGACGAAAGCTCGGCGAGCATTGGGGCGGGGAATAACGGGAGTTTTCCGCCCTGTACTTTGTTCCATTGATAAAGTTCTAACGATCGCTCACATTGGCGTTGCGAGTTCTCGTGAGTCCTAGCATGCTGTAACGACTACTATCTCGGACGACTGCTCCCTAATGATGAGAACCGCCTTGGACCCAGGGAGCTGGAACTCGCCAAACACCCTGCATATCGCGCGTGTCATTACTGCTCACTCGAAAGCCTCCTCATGCACCGTCATGCAGCATCCAGGAACCAGCTGATTTGCTTTTTCCTCCCCCTGAAACGTCCCTATCACAATAATCACTTCCCCAAGATCACCATCGGGCGCGGGGTGATCACCAAATCTCCTCGAGGAGTTGAACCTGGACAGCGATCGATCGGGATCCCTCTCATCAGCTTTGCTCGCATTTCTGGGTCCGCCAAAAAGCCTCGCTGTTCCACATGGTTGGTCAAGATATCTCCCCTCTTTCCGCCTCCATCTTCCGGAGCAGATGACCGGCGTTCATAGCTGGCTCCCTGGTCAGGAGATAATCTTCCCCTGAGTCGTGGCTTCTAGAAGATGCCTAGGTAGGTAGACTAGCTCTTCGCCTCGCCCAAGGGTGGTACCGATATCGTGGGGGCCCAAGGGTCCCCTTGAAAGCTTCAATCAAGGAGTTGACTAACCTTTAAACGGGGGTGTTCAGTGCCTATCTTTCCGGAGACGCTTTATGCTTAACAGGCAGCCACCTCGTGAGTTCCACGGTCCATCACTCAGCCAGATATCCTGGCACACGACTATCGACTATCGAGAGTGGATGTGGTCTGGGATCTGGCGAATAGTGTATCTTGTAACATGACTGTTTTCTTCGTCAGGAGCTCAAGGCTCGAGATCTTGCTACCTGCATGCCTCTCTTCCACTTCATCCTCTGCCGGAGCTATATACTATGTGCTAATTATACAGGAAGGGGTCTGATACACGTAGTCGAATCCTCAATAACCAAAAAGACATTAGACAAAAAAAGCAAGACACACCGGTCTTGATATCCCATGTATGCCTCAATGCGAGTCCCGTCTAGGATGCTCAACCTGTAACGAGTCCCGCTCCAAGAAAGTAAACAAATCCGAGACTGAAACCCGGTTTAAGAAGGTCAGTCCAACTCCAGGGTAATATGCCAAAGAGCACCGCCGGCTTAAACAAAAAGATTTGCTGTATCCAGCCATTCTAATGCCTCCATCCAATGCACTCCATCCAACCAGTCCCTTGCCCAAAAAGACAAGTCAACTACCTGACCTCGGTAGTGATGCTTCTAAACTTCCCCTCAAAAACACTCATCCTCTCGTCCTCGAGCATCTTCTGCACCCGCCTCGTCTCCCGCACGGCCTGCTCCCGCTCCTCCTGGAGGTTCATAACCTCGATCTGCGCGGCCGACATGCGGCCGACGACGTCCTGCATCTCGGCCTCGGCCGTCGCCAGCGCCGTCTCCAGCTCGCGCACCCTGGTCCGCAGCGTCTCGACCTCGGCCGCGTCGCCCGCCGCGTCGGCGGGAGAGGTGCTGACGCGCCGGAGGGACAGCCGGCTGGGTCCGGCCCCGGTGGGCGAGGACGAGGAGCCGGACGTGCCCGGGCGGGAGACGGAGAGGAGGCGCGGGGACCTGGGCGCCGCGCTGGCGAACGTGAAGGACGGGGTGAGGGGCGTTCTGGGCGCCAGGAGAGGCCGGGGTGACCGCAGGGCGGCCGGGTTGTCGCGGAGGCGCTGGAGTTGGGCGGCGTGGGCTTCCTTGAGCGCGGCGATGTCGTCTTCGTGGCGGGCGACGCGCTCCTCCGAGGCGGTCTGCGCGGCGACGAGCTGCTCTTCCAGCGTGCGGAGGCGGGCCTGCAGGCTCGTTATGCGGTCCTTGTTCGCCCGGTGCTCGGCCTCGCCGCGGGAGACGGCGTCGGCGAGGCGGTTGCGCAGAGAGGAGTTGGTTGCGAGCTGGGTGCGGACTTGCTGCGCCAGCTCCTCGACGCGACGGGCTGAGTCGCGCAGTTGGTCCGCGAGATCCTTCTCTGAGGATAGGTGGGCCTGCTCTGAGGCCTGGAGAGAGTCGATCCGCTTCCGGTATGAGTCGGCCTCGTGCTGGGCGTGGTCGCGCTCTGAGATGGCTGCGGCGAGTGATTGCTCGAGTCGCTGCATGGCCAGTAGCGTCTTCTCGTCGGTCGAGGCGGCTGTCTCCAAGGATTTGATGCGCTGCAGAGCGTCTGCGTAGGCTGCTTGCAGGTCCTTGTATGCCTTCTCGAGAGAGGCAGACGTTACTGGCGAGACTGAAATCGAGTTCTGCGAACCGTAGCTGGAGGCGCTCGAGCGAGCATAGGACTCCGGAATGAGGATGTCATTCTCTTGCAGAAGACTGCGCAGCTGTGCGATCTCCGTTTCCGCCCTGTCGAGGTCCATCTTGAGTCCGCTCAGGCCCTTCTCGACCTGCCACTTCTGCTCGACGGCCTCTTCAGCACGACGACGGAGTACGTTGATCTCATCGCGCAGGATCGACACCTCCCTCTCATACCCAGATTTCTGCGGCGAAGCTGTCAGGAGGCGGTCACGCTCTGCTTCCAGGGCGTGTATTCGCTTCTCGTTCTCCCGATTCTGGAACTCTTGACGCTCAAGCAAGCTCTTGAGCGCGCTATGCAGTGCATCCCGTTGCGCCTCCACGTCCTTCAGCCTCTCTGCGATGGCGTCCCGGGACTCGACTTGCTTGATGGTGTTTGACCGTGAGAGCGAAAGTGCCGCCGGCCGGTTCTTATGCGGGCCGGCGGTGACAGATGCTGAGCGGGAGAGACCAATGGATCCGCGAGATACTGCTGTGTGCTTCAGGTCTGCGAAGTCGTCCCTTAATGTCCGAATCTCCATCGACTTCCGAGAACCGAGCTGTCTCAAGTCCGAAGCCTCACTTATAAGTGTCTGAACCTCCTCGTTCCTCTTCGAGTCGAGTTGTCTCAATTGAGAGTTCTCATCCTTCAGCGTCTGGAGCTCCTGTTGTATCTTCGTCGTGTCGTAAGTCATCTTGGCGTTTTCGGCAGCCTGAGCCTCGAGCCCTTCCACTCGGGCGCGTAGTTGAGGCACCACCTCGTCACGAAGGTTGTCGCGTTCGTTAGAGGCACTGCTGAGCTCTCCCTTGAGCACCGATAGGAGGTCCTCAAAGTTATCCTTGACCTGGCGCTCATTGGCAAGCTTTCGGCGCAGGTCCTCGCACGTGTTTTCGAGCTCTTGGATGCGGCTGGTGGCATCTTGGCTGGTCATCCGGGCGAGATCAACCTGCGATGCTTTATGTGACAGCTCCAAGATCTGCTGGTCCAACTTCTTACGTCGGTCGCGCTCATCCTGCAGTTTCTGTGTGAGTTCCAGCGTGATTTGCGCCTTCTCTTGCTCTGCCCTGCGCTGCACCTGTGATATCTCCTCCTTGGCGTGGTCGTATTCGCTAAACTTGGCAGAACTGTAGCCCGAGTCGGAGAAATAGTCGCTCGTCCGCTTCCCGGGTGCTTGTGGATTGTTGACCTGATCCTGCAATCGGTCCACTAAATCCTCCAGGTCCATCTCGCGCCGAATGGACGATGCCAGTTCGGCGCTGATGGCCTTCAGCTCATCCTCCATCTCTTCGACTTGATCCGAGGTCGGCGGCGTATGCGATGGTAGTGATGGTGTGTGCAGATATGCTTCGCAGTAGTCAAGCGGGCTTTCTTCCGCTTCATTGGCTTCTGACGAATTTCGTGGCTTTGGTTGCGCAGAGGAATCATCTGCTGTGTTGTAGCTGTAGTCTGTTGTTGGCTTGGACGAGTAAGGTGACGGGATGGGCGAGAAGCCGTCTTTGTCAGAGAAGACTGTGGACGCAGAGGTGGGTGACTTGTCCCAGCTAAAGAAAGTTCCGAGTTTAGAAGACGGTGGCGGTGACTTGGGCAGTGGTTTGTCTTTGTCCGGTGTTTCCAGGTATAGTGGTGTGGCTCGTCCTGCTCCCGTGTTGACGTGTCCGAGACTCAGATGTGGAGGACCTGGCTTTCGTACGGCGAGCGACATGGCATTAGTATTAAGATTTAAGAATTCCGACGACCGTGACCTGGACGCGGCAGCCTCTGCTTCTGCTTCGATGCTAGCCTCCTCGTGCTGGGTGGTGTGCACAGTGGTTTCCTTGGTCATAACCTCATGCTGTGACCGGGCTTGGACGGTTTGAGCTGCTGCAGGGTTGGCAGCCGGATTGTTTCGAGCGTGTGCCTCTCCCGCTACAGTCGCGACGGTAGCCAGGAATTCGAGCCGTGATGTGTCCGCACTGACAGGCGAGGATCTACTTGCGGGAACAGAAGGAATCATATTAGTCCAGTTCCATGATAATTGCGTATTTTTACCGGTTGAAATGAGCATGTGATTCGAGACTCACTGTTGGCTGGTTACAGAAGTAACTGCGGACGCCAGCGAGTCCAACGAGCTAATAGGGGTCCTGCAGTTCTGGGGGAACTCATACAAAGTCGGGCTGTCGACCGAATATGATCTCGAGAAGCGCGTCTCTGGCTTGCCGGCCGGTTGTCCAATCTCGAGACAATCTCGGGACGTGTACTTGGTGGCCAATGGCGACGCCGTAGGGGCCAGAGGTTTCCGCCGGATAGCAAGGCTTTTGGACCGGACGTTCCTCGAGTTCGGTAGGCTCGGTAGCTGTGCTGCTTGGGATGTTCCAGAAACAGACGATGCCGACGTAAATGCAGGAGCTGTCGGTTGCTGGAATCCGCCCGCTTGGTCCAATGTTTCCCGTGTTTCGACAGTTGAGGCACTGTTCGTCTCAGAAACAGAGGGGTGGCTGCCCCTCTTGAGAGGTTCGAGAGCGACCGTGGCGGCCATGGTGGTGGTCATCCAAAATTGGGCGTTTAATATTATCGATCGGCCGATCCTACATCAATTCGCTGCACGTTGATGCGTCCGAGGGTTCAAGATTACCACGGGGACAGTAAAACAAGCCTTATCGGCAAAAGCAGACGCTCATGGCCCAAGCAGCTTGACCGTTCTGGTCGAAAGAGGACAAGGAGCGAAATTGTATGAATGACACCGTAACCTCACACGACCGAAGTGAAAGGAGCAAAGTCGGATTGGACGAATCGATCTGGACTGGTCAAATTGCTTGGCAGGAGTCACAGCGCGCGCGTGGACCAAGGGGCTTGCATTCGACCCTGTCGACATGGAGAATCCAGCCACTGGGAGCGCCTGCTCCGTCGAACGGTGGCAGGGGGAGGGCAGTGGGAGGCAGGGGGAGACAGGGGTGAGCCGCTGTGGATGGTCAGTTAGCGCCAGGGTTCCTCCCTTGTCTCAGTCTTAGCGTCCCTAAATGGGATTTAGCGTGCTGGTACCTTGCAGACGGATGCCCCTCTGACGGGAGGAATGCGAACCGTCTTCTAAACAGGATGTTCGTCCTTCAACACAGCTTCATCTGCAGACAAACAGCAGCTGTGCGATGTCACAGCTGGCGGCTGGAATTAGGCGTGCGTCGCTGCACAGGACAAGCTGATGTCTCCACAGGTTGTAATGACAGCGCTTGCGACGCGACATGAGCCAGTCGATTGACGATTCAATTGCTGCAAAGGCGTCTGCTCCATCTTCAGGTCGCCTCCACCCCATTCCAGCATGCTCCTTCGGTTCTTGCCGGTGTCCGGAGTCCAGCAGATCGTGTAAATGACGGCAGAACAGCTTCAGTTCTTGCAGGTCGGGATTTCGTGCAGTGGGGGTTCAGCTCATAGTATGTTTGGAGCAAGACGAGCAGCATGTCTTCGTAGGCTGAACGAGAAAACAGAAGCCATGCTGCTCGGGGAGTCGCAACAGTCACACCGCAAGCGCCCTCGTCTTCCGCGTCGGGATTTCTGTTGATGTCACTGCCGGGCTTTCTTCTCCTGCCTCGCGTGAAGAGTGAGACATACCCAGTTCGGAACCACAGGCCGGCTTGTTCCACTCGGAGAACGTTTGGTGTCTCACTAGCTGCACGTAATCTTCCGGCCATTCTCAGCGCCGTAGAATGCAATTGGTCGGAAGGCCATAACCACATTGCCATCCAGCGGTCGGGACACAATCCAGACCTCGGAAGCTATGAGGATGGAGCAGCCAGATTTGGCGCGACCTTCCAGTGACCTATTCACAGGATTGGGAGCGAGAATATCGGAGGTAGCTTTGTTGCATGCGCGCTCTTGTTGACGTGTCGATCAGCTCACAGCTGCAGTACTTGTGCCGTCCTGGAGAGCAGCTGCTTCGACTCACTATGTGTCATTCGACTACTTCGTACAAGCACCGAAAAGATGACTGCAAGGCTCCTTTGCCTTACACCGTCAAGGCCAGCTTCTAGAGGATGTCGCGGGAATGGTGTGAATGCGTCTGAGTGGACCACTCGACCCTGCAGGCCAGGCGTCTCTGTTCCGCCCGCATGGCGAGCGCACAAGGTTCCGGTAGAAAAGCATGAGATCGTGTAACACGCACCATATACATTGACCTTGAAGCACATAGACCAGCAAGAATGGTAAGAAGCACGGAATCAATGAAGCCAAGGCGGATGATTCCTGCTGAGCCGAAGAAATTCGTACTCCCATTTCGAACTTTGAGTCCAAGAGCCCGGCAACTACGGCGGTCACGGCCGGTCAGCGCCCCACTTATTGACGGCCCGGGCCCGGAGGCTGGAGCGGATTTATGGGGCTCCTTCGAACTCGATCTGGATTTTCCCGTTTCGCCTCAGCTTTTGCGCTTGAGTCATCAGCGTCTTACGATATCAGGCACATTCTGAACAGGTCTATTTGCCACTTCACTGAATAAACAATAGTTGTGACTGGTGCCTTAAATACACTCTACATCTCGGTTACTGCTGTGATTTATTGTTCACTCAACAATACCGGGACTTGACTGTCCCTGCGTCAGCTTGCCGCTCGTTTGCTTTTTAGTTATTTTTGTCTGAAGACGCTGTATTTATTCAAAGCGCATTTCTTGTTTCTTCTGCAACTTGGCACCACTTACAACCAGCAACATCAAGGTGGATCTCCAGTACCGGACATCTGAGCCATCGGTCTCTAGCATCATGGCTGACAGTCAGTCAACGCCACAGGTGGCCCCATCGGCCCCGCGAGGTGGTCAGCGAGGTCGTCGTGGAGGCTGGCGTGGGGGAAGAGGAGGTAGGGGAGCACACGGCGGTGCGGCAAGGGCGTCTGCAGGTGACAATGTACCAGCACATGTGGATGCAGCGCCACATGCTGTCCCAACCGTAGCGTCAGCACCGGGCGATGGGACATCAAACATAGGTGCTCAAGGCAGTTCTCATCGCGCCTCCAGAGGCGGTAGAGGCGGCAGGAGTAGGGGCGATGGGACAAGACGGGGACGGGGGAATCATCCAGTTGCTCAAGCTCCTAGTACGGCACCACGAAGGACTTTCGGAGGACGTCTGACCACGGAGATTGAAGGTGATGGCTCCGGTGACGTGCCAGGCGGCTTGAGCGCCGCTGCTCCGGAGTTCGTTCCCGGTCAACCAGTTGCCGCCCAGAACCCAGGATCTCGGCCGTCCAGTCGACAGAACGGCAGTACAGCTCAACACAAGCCAGCAGGCAAGCAGGTACCTCGCCATAGGGAGCCTAAATCAGCGGCTCAGGATCTTCCCACCAGGATACACGAGGACATTGATCGCGGCCACTACGAATGCGTCATATGTACGAGCGAGGTTATGCGGACTTCGAAGATTTGGTCTTGTACCATCTGCTGGACGGTCACGCACATGCACTGCGTCAAGAAGTGGCACAAGAACCAGCTACAACAGCAACAAGATAATCCCAACCCTGGATCAGATCAACCTTCCGGATGGCGCTGTCCCGGGTGCAACTCGTCTCTACAGAATGAGCCTGGGGTCTACCACTGCTGGTGTGGCAAGGAGGTCAACCCCAAGTCAATATCCGGATTACCTCCTCACTCTTGCGGACAGACGTGCGCCAAACAGAAACCGACATGCCCGCATCCTTGCTCCCTGACCTGTCATGCCGGTCCCTGTCCGCCATGCACTCTCATGGGTCCGACGCAGACCTGTTTCTGCGGCAAGAATACGTCGACGAAACGATGCACGGAGACGGACTACGGGAAAGGCTTCAGCTGTCAGGAGATATGTGGTGATCTCCTACCGTGCGGCGAGCACACCTGCTCTCGGCCTTGTCATCCCGGCCTTTGCGGCGGATGCGAGATACCCATACCCTCGGTCTGCTACTGCGGGAAGGAGAGGAAGAATATGCCGTGCGACCAGCGAGGAGATGCTCGGGCCTCGTACAACTATGGTCAGTTAAGCGCTCTAGAGGGTAGTGACGAACCACTCCCCTCCTGGTTTCAAGGCTGCTTCGAGTGCACCAATGCCTGCGGACGGAAGTTCGACTGCGACTTCCACACATGCGAGAAGGCCTGTCATCCGCAGGACGACGAGCCTGCTCATTGTCCTCTCTCGCCTGATGTGGTCAGCCGCTGTCCCTGTGGCAGGACCTCTTTGCAGGACATCAGCCGAGAGCCGCGCACGTCTTGCCGGAATCCTATACCTCACTGCGACAAACCGTGCGACAAAGTGCTCTCTTGCGGCCATCACTGTCCCGATAAGTGCCACACTGGCCCGTGCAGCCCGTGCTTCCAGACAATCGAGGTCAGCTGCAGGTGTGGTCGAACAACCGTCAAGTCAGTCTGCCACCAGGGCGACGTCCAACAGCCTATGTGCTTCCGTACCTGCCGAGCACAACTCAACTGTGGACGCCACGAGTGCGGAGAGCGCTGCTGCCCGGGCGAGAAGAAGGCAATGGAGCGCCGCAAGCAGAAACGCGCCGCCAACGCAAACGAAAACATCGAAGCCGAGCACATCTGCCTCAGCGCGTGCGGCCGTACTCTCAAATGCGGAAAGCACACATGCCAGCAACTATGCCACCGTGGTCAGTGTCCATCGTGCTTAGAAGCTGTCTTCGATGAGATCAGCTGCTCCTGCGGCCGAACAGTCCTTCAACCGCCGCAGCCCTGCGGGACAAGGCCACCAGAGTGCCGCTTCGACTGCACGCGGCCGCGACCCTGCGGCCACCCGACCGTCTCCCACCAGTGCCATCCGGATGACGTCGCCTGCCCCAAATGCCCCTTCCTCGTGGAGAAACCCTGCATCTGCGGCAAAAAGACGCTCAAGAACCAACCTTGCTGGTTCGACGCCGCCACCTGCGGCCTGCCGTGCGGTAAGAAGCTCAAGTGCGGCGCGCACGAATGCCGCAAGCTCTGCCACCGCCCCGGAGACTGCGAGGACGTCGGCGTCTCGGGAACCCACTGCAACCAGATCTGCGGCAAAGTCCGAAAGTCCTGCGACCACACCTGCGCCGAGACGTGTCACGCGCCGTACCCCTGCCGCGAGGACAAGCCGTGCCAGAGCAAGACGTTCATCACCTGCCCCTGCCAGCACCGCAAGCAGGAAATCAAGTGCCAGGCTACCTGGACGAACCCTTCTCCGTCCCGGGACACGCTGAAGTGCGACGACGAGTGCCTTCGTCTGCAGCGCAACCGGCGGCTGGCCGACGCGCTCAACGTCGACCCGGACCACACGGACGACTTCATCCCGTACTCCGACACCACGCTGAAGCTCTACCGCGACAACACCGCCTGGGCGCAGCAGCAGGAGCGCGAGTTCCGCGTCTTCGCCGCGGACCCCGACGAGAAGCGCATCCGCTTCAAGCCCATGCCCGCGAACCAGCGCGCCTTCATCCACGCGCTGGCAGAGGACTTCGGCCTCGACAGCGAGAGCCAGGACCCGGAGCCGCACAGGCACGTGGCCGTCTTCAAGACGCCGCGGTTCGTCTCGGCGCCGCGGAAGACGCTGAGCCAGTGCGTCCGGGCGGTGGCCAAGCCGGTCCCTACGCCGCCAACCGCGAGTCGGAGCTCGTCGCCTGGCAGGGACGCGTTCAATGCGTTGCTGCTCTCGGCTCCTCGCTTCGGCATAACGATCGACGAGCTCGAGCACGCCCTAGCAGCCGACCTCGCCTCGGCCAGGAAATCCGCCCCCACCGTAAACTTCACAACGACCTTTCTCAACGAGCACGAGGTCGTCATCCAAGCCCACACGAAGACTACAGCCGCGGCGATTGCCACCGCCTCCACCACGCCGCAGGCCGTCGAGTCCGTCTTGAAGACCCTCAAACCCGCCGTCTCCAAGACGGTCTCGTCCTCCGGTCTGGCGGGGGGCGTGACTCTCTGCCGGGTCGACCCCACCTCCCACGCGATCACCAAGCGCGAGGGAGGCGACGCGGCGGGCTGGAACGCGGTCGCGAGCCGGGGACCCTGGAGGCGCGCGGCGGTGGCGGAGAAGCCGGGGAGGGAGGAGAAGAAGGGGTTCGGGTTTGTGGCGCTGAGGAGGCTGGGGGAGAAGACGAAGAAGGAAGAGAAGAAGGTCGAGGTCGAGGCTGTGGAAGATGACTGGCTTGTTGCTGCTGAGAAGATGGATGCGGGGGAGAAGACTGATGGGAAGGATGATGATGATGGGAGTACCCCAAAGGTGGAGGGCGTGGCATCCGCTCAGGCTTGAGCTCTGGGATGATGCCTTCCAATGGGAAAGCGGGTGCGCGGAGTAGATATCATGATGTGGGATTACTTGTGCATTGGAATGGCGTTCATAGCAAGGCTGCCGTTGTTGTGCTCGATGGAGCCTTACTATCATGACATGGGAGATAACATTTCCAGTTGCCCGAGACACCTTATCACAATTTTGAAGCCATGTGTACGACTGACCGTTCCTTTTGCCCAGCACATGCTCACTGCTTGATACGCCCACCATCTAAAGGTTTGAACAGCGATGAGAAGGAAGGATGGAGATAAGATACTGCTCTACCACGTCTGCATCGCGTCACGCTGATCTGACCTCGACGGGTCTATTAATGTAGGCAATCCAGCATGTCCGAGCCCCTTTTACAGTCTCCCGGTATTGAAAAACAATTATCCTTTCAACGGACAGGACTTTAGGATGCTCGCAGGACGTCATATCATCTCTGCTCAGACGGGCAAGGGGCAGGCCGATACAGCCTGTTTCTAATAGAGTGAGTGGCGCAACCATATGTTAAGCCGTCCACCCGATCTCCTCCCGGCGTACCTACATTCGGTTCGTCTCGTCTCCCACGTGGTCCATCCCATCTCTCGTCACCCGGGCAGTGTAAATATCAGACTAACCAGCCAGATTCCTGATCGAGGTCGTTGCATTGTAAATAGGTTAGAAAGAAAAGAGGGTATCAATCGTACTCTAAGCAAACATAGGCAATAACCCTGTAATAGCCGCCCATCTGGCAAAAACCCCCCCCGTAATGCAAGTTTTTGACTCCGAATGCCCGAGAGCGCGGTCTTTCAATGCCTCGCCGCTCTCCGTGCAGCACGTGTATCCCTGTCCACGGCCGACGATCGGCTGTCCTTCTCCTTTTCTACCGACTGGCCCGTAGTCTGCCCTATGAACTCGGCAATGGCCTCGAAGTAGCCCTCCTCTAGCACGCTCGAGTTGTGGTCGCCCCCGGGAAATGCCTTCCAGATCTTGGTTGGTGCTGTTGATAGCTCGTACAGCTGGCGCATGTGTGTTGGTCTGTGGAGAAAGTCAGCTTCAAAACCGTACATAACACAGCAGACGACGGATGTGGAAACGCACGGCACAATCTCATCCTGCAGTCCACTCAGGAAGAGTATGGGAACCTCCGTAATGCCCGGAATCCAGGTGTCGCTCGGCCAGACCTGGTGACACAGCAGCGTGAGGTACTTCGCCGGCGGTATAACGCTGGGGATCAGCTTCCGCATGCTCAGGAACGTGTTCTCCAGTATCAGCCCCTGAATGTCGCCCGCGTGCTGGTTCTTGGCCACCAGCCGGATGCTGACCGCCCCGCCCAGGCTCTGCCCGTAGATGACGAACTTGTGGTCCCTCGTCTCGGCCCTCTCCCTCAGGTAGTCGAGCGCCGTCTGGGCGTCCGTGTTGAGCCCGGCCTCGTCGGGCTCGCCCGTGGATAGGCCGTAGCCGCGGTACTCGAGCATGAAGACGTTGCAGCCCGTCGTGCCGATCATCATGCGCGCGATGGGTATCCGGTGCCCGATGTTGCCCGCGTTCCCGTGGAACATGATGACGGTCACGTCCGAGGCGCGGCCCTTGGTGCCCGAGCCCGGGCCGCGGATGTAGAAGGCCGATAGCTTCTCGCCATCGCTGGTCGGGATGATGAGCTCTTCGTAGTCTCTCAGGTGGTATTGGTTCGGTCGTGGCACGTCCGTCCGCGAGTTAGCGGGAATGTGTGATGGGTAGATGAGTGCTCTAGTGGATGGGAGGGCACAATATCAGCTTCTTTCTCGTTCGATACGTCACATGTCATCCGGGGAGGCGGGTAGGGGGCCAAGGGACTAACTTCTGCTTAAAATATAGGAGGGAGGTGACGACGGCAGCAATGCCCTGGCAGAGGACTCGAGGTTAGCGACTCGGCACGCACCGGTAGAAAACATAGCAACTTGCCCCGTCCGTCAGGCGGCGCTGCTGGCGGTGAAGCCATGGCCGGCAGTGGGAGCGGTAGAAATATCGGGTCATACAGTAGAGGCAATAGCCGGCAGACGCATGTAGCCTGCCGCGCTGGAGAGGACAGACGCCGTCGTCCCCAGAATGGTCGCAGCATGAGTCGACGAAGAAGTGGCTGGCGAGGAGGCCGACATGACGGACGGAGAGGGAGAGGGTGAGGTCGGAGGGTATGGTAATAGTAGCACTCATACAGGCCCCAACCAATGTATGGGTTTTAGGTGTGTACTAAGAGGTAGGAGAACGGAGCCTCTGGTGGATGCCAGGAGCCCAGGAGTGGCCCGGATGGAGACAATAGCCCACTACCGGGGATCGACCACAGCGCACCAACGAACTTGGCGGTCAATGGTGGCCGCTTTGTCGGCAGACAGCTGCAGCGCGATGATCCCAGGATTTACGTGGTGCAATCTGAGTTTGGAGGCTAAAAAGGCAGGCCGGTGAGTCGCCGATTCAGGGGGTCTGTTCGAGTGCCGTTAGGGGAAACAGGGGAAAGCGAAGTTCCAGGTGCTGCGGGTGAGATGTTAGTGCATGACGTACCCAATCATGCAAGCAGCCCAATCACCAAAGGACGAACCACCCAATCCTTTCAGGTTGTCGACGGATTCCTGAACGAAGCAAAAACGGAGAGCATGTGCCGCATGCAAGCCGCACGCTCGGTCGGTTGGGACAATCTTCGTAATCAAGAGGGCAAACAGAACTAAACACTGCAGGGGATCCAACCACGTAGGTCGTACCAACATGTATGTATGGACGCCGTCATGAATCGTACCGTCTCGTCATGACATCCCGGTTACTGATTTAAGAGACATTGGTTGCCACTTGCTGAGCGGCTGACAATCTGAGCGTCTGTAAAATCTGTCGAGGCCGAGTAAGGTATCTAGGTGACTGAAAGCTGTAGTTCGATGTCTGTTATCGAGCGACGAAGGTGCGTCAACCGAGACGAGTCGAGGAATGCAAGGCAATCGCGTACAGTAAAAAAATGCAGCCATACAGTTCACAGTGGCTCTTGCATTCCTCGATAGGTACCTCCCCCTTGCCGCGAGGATCAGAAACCAAAGTATACACTGGGCTACGTGATGTTGGCCCCGTTGAGTGCCAGGCCGCATCTAGGTTAGGCGGTGCTTCCAATGCTATGTCCGGAGGCTGACAGCCACATCGACAGCCACATCGCCAACCTGCGTTACCTGCAGTTGGTGATAGAGGACCAATGCCGCGTGCCGACCGACTTATGCACGATCTAGACGCGCGCGACGACGACAGTCCTTGCGAAATCTGTACGCCTTGCGCTTGATCCCTAACAGCACGAGCTTCGGTGGAACGAGAGCCAAGATACCTCTTTTGGAGCTCTCCTGAGTCCCGAACAGTCCATGTTGGTGATTCAGTATCAAGTCTGAAACCCTCGTCCAAGACCCGATCTGGAGAGGGGTGTCTGCATCATCACCTGGAGCCAGGGATACCCCCTAATGCAAGGAATGACCAGCAGACTGACGGACCAGTCACAAGCTCAGCTTTCTCGGCTGATTCATGCCTTCTCGTGACTGGAATGGAAGGAAAGCTTCAATACTTCCAAACTCTATTTCCAGAACGTGATAATCGAAGGAACCGATAGCCGGTATCAAACATCTGCCGGTTTATTGCATGTTTGGACGCTGGAGTCTTATGGGCCAGGGCCAGACGTGTTGGAGCAACACACGTAGAATGGTCGCCCGGGCCGGGACCTTCTCAATCCCCGTACCTCCCGCATGCCGGACGACATCTCCTACGGACGCCGGCCGCAGGCGCCATTGTTAGGAGCCACGCATATCGTCGATAGGACATAACACAATTCACGTCAAGTCCATTGCAAAGGTCCGTCAGCTACACCGGGGCGTTGAAGTAGCCAATCGACGCCGGCATTGGCTCTCTCTTAAATTAATCGAAACGCGCTTCAGAGCCTCCTGACCAACCATCAACGCGCTTTGCCTTAAGTTTGGTGTCAGATGCGCTTGGTCGCTGATCTCACGCCCCTCCCTTTCCCTTTCCGGTGGTGCCATGGGACGGTACGTACCCGCGACGACGGGATGTCTGGATCTTTGTCTGTCCAGTGGAGCTCCGAGTGGAGGGACAAAATCGGAATCGTGTGTTTACCGCAGCGCAGCGGGGCAAATTGGAGCCCAGCAACAGGCTAGCAAAATGCATCAGCGCCCAAAAACACCAAAACACCAAGTTTTCTCACCAGATTTTCTGCACATCATCCACAAAATCCAGGGCTACGCGGCTGTACTAAGGACATACGCGGCAACGCTCACCGAGAGCAGCTAGTTCAGGCACCAGGCACACTCTGGACGACTGCAACTTGGACCCGTTGCGTACCTTACTGTACCGTCTACAGATCTTTATACCGTTTACAGGTCTCGTCGAGCAACGAGCCTGCATCTCCAACCGGACAAAGGACCCCCTTGCGCAAACAAGTCCCGCGCCAGTCCGTCAGCTAAACCCCGTCGGATTTGTGCCCAAGAGCAAAGGGAGAGAGTCAGCGCCAGAGATTCATTGCATTCCATACCGTTCAAGCCACGCGCGAAGCTCAACTGGGCGCGGAGGGAAAAAGCACTGCCCGTACCTGACAGAGAGGCAATTGGCTAGCGGCTGTACACATTCGGCCCCCTATCTTCTAGCTGCATTGGACGATTACAGGCACTCATTCCTCTGAATCGATTTGAACAAACTGTCTGTTAAGGGCTTCCCACCTATATCGACAACATCTTCCGCATTAACTCGGTCATTCCTCGCCTGTCTGAGGTAAATAAACCGCGAAGAGTGCTCCGTTCTCTGCCCACTCAGGAGCGATTGCGAAGCCTGCGATATCTGCAAATCACCAAGCAGAAAACATTCCGGAGTCCACAACACCTCTCGTCTCGTCCACTGAGAAAGCTTCACTTTGCTGCATCAGGCCGCCAATTAGCGAAATCCCTTTGGACAGACAACACACACTCAGCACGGCACTCAATCAGTTCAGGCGATAATCATGGTTTCCTTCTCGTGTGAGGTAATGTTGCAGTTTCTCATCCGCCCCAGACCGTCCACACTGTCTTCTGTCTCCTCTCTGGACTTGATCCTGTTTCCTTGACTATCATCCTCCAATTCTGTCTGTCAATCCTCTCTTATAACGATCACCAAAACCCCCTCCACGGGTTCGACCACCCCTGGTAAACCCCGGACACTCGCGCAATCTTAAACCTGACATCACACACACATTCCCGCACACCACCACCGCGGAACAGGGCTCTCTGCCACACACCACCCCCCGTCGCTCGCGCTCACACGCCCCTCCCCCAGTCGGGTCTGTGGGTTGATCGTCCCTACATCTTCTCCTGTTGCGCTCTCCCTTTCACTGCCCCCCCTCCCCCCCAAGTCACCATCCCCGTCTTCTACCTATCCTACCTACTTACCTGTCGCGTCGTTTATCTTCGCTTCCTTTGTCTCTCACTGTGGCTCTCAACCCAATCCATTGCTTCACCTTGGCACGACGACAACGACCTGTATTCTAACGACTCCCTCAAGGGCTGCGGCGACGTTTTGACCAAGAAGAAACTCGACCCACACCGAACCCGCTGTCGAGGAGCGACCTTTACTTGCATCGATTGCATGGTCCATTTCCCCGGAACCGAATACCGAGCTCATACCGTATGACATGTCCTAGGTTACACGTCCAGACCCCGCGACATGACCTCACTGACCTGTGCCTTGACAGAGTTGCATGACCGAAGCCCAAAAGTATCAGGGCTCAACATACAAGAACAAGAGAGCCAAGACATCGGCCACGGACACTCCCTCGGCACCGAAAGCCATGGCGCACGTAGCATATGTCGAGGACGTACCGGAAGAGTACGGACAGTGGAGGGATTACCAGCTCGCCAGCGACGAAGATAACATGTCCCCAGCCGAGCCGCTACCAGAGGCTCCTACACCTCCAAGCCAGGATGATGGTCCTTTGAACGTCTTCGACTTCCTCGTTAACGCAACACCGACTGCGTCGAACCTCTCTCTGCCCGGCGGTGCTCCCGTCAAGCTCAGCGAGGACACCCAGCTAGTACGGTTCGACTACGAGAACAACCAGTCTTTAGACGACCTCGATGCCATGGTGGAGTATGGAACCGGACCGGTACCAGTGTCACACTTCGAGACCCCGGCTCCCAAGGGCGAGAAGAAGAAGAGCAAGGACGGCGACAAGGAGCTTAAGAAGGACAAGAAGCGGAAGCGGTTGCACCTCGATATCCAGGACCAAGTGATGACGGACGCGCCTGTGCTGCATTCCGGATTGACCGGCGGTCTGAACAGGCTGATGGCCCGAGAATCATCACCCGGTGGTGGTCGCGTTACCGAAACCCCGGCCAGTCCTCTCAAGAAGAGCAAGCAGCACAAGCACAGGGGCCGGACAGAGACGAGCCTCGGCAACAGTTTGATGGCTATGATCGCATCCGGGTCATCCAAGACAAAGACGAAGACTAAGAAACGGAAGCACACGTCATCAACATCACCCAAGCAGAGCCGGCAACGGCTCGAGGCGCCAAAAGAAACGAAGCTTCTCGAGTATAGGCCGGGGTCCAAGGACAGCACCAGCAAGGATGCCAAAGACGGTCATGCCATGGTGCTATACAAGCCCCGTGCCGAGCAATTCCTTGGCTTCGTCAACAAGGGTCCGGAGAGCGAGCGCGGTTGCAGCTTGAACAAGGTGCTCAAACGCTATCACCGCGAGCGGAGCGAGACGGGCAACAACACACTCAGCAAAGTCATGGAGGAGAAGGAACTGTGGAAGTCCCTCCGGTTGAAGAAGAACGACCGGGGCGAGATTGTCCTGTTCGCTATTTGAATACCTCCATCCGGTATAGGGAAGAGGGTGCTGCCACGGCACTGGAATCGTTTCAATGGAGTTCATGGGTTGCATGGCTGGTCTTGATACCACCGATACACATAGCATGTTGGAGACATGCGCGCAGGATGCAAAGTCGCAGACTCATCCTGTCGGGAACGGGTAATGGACCGGGATACTTCTTGGGATGGGAACACCACCTTCCATCCGCGCACATGGCGATGGCTCTCAGCTGGCCCTGGGAGCAATACCCTGGAAACATCTGTACAGAGCTGGTTGGCATGGCGTGCTTTTACTTTCACTCAGGTCACTTCCCTTTGTAGGGTCTGGTTAGTTTGTGTTTCGGGTCTGTAACACAACAAATTTGAAGACGGGTATCCATGCGAACTAATGATAGACTTCTTCTCATGGTTTGGACTTTTCCATATCTCTGCTGTTCGAATGCTGTTGATGGGGTTTTCCTCGGATACCACTTTGTTTATTCCGGTTGGGAACGGCAGGCGCTGAGGGAATGGAACGATCTGGGAAGACAAACCACACAATTGTCTCTTCGATGTGATATAGTTTACTGTGCCTGCTAAACTGCATCGTCTGACGGTCACGCCCAGGCACTCGTGGCCCCGTGACGGCACGCCAGATACCACGTCAGTTATAGCGTCCTCAACGGCAGTATATGCTGCACCATCGCCTCCCTCCTACAAAGAGGACACTCGGGCTTCTCCCTCACCCAATCCCCAATACATTGCCAGCAAAATACATGTCCACACTGCGTCGCCGCGGGGTCCTTCAGCCCCTCCAAACACAGCGTACAAGTCCTCTGCTGCCGGCCCTTGATCCACCCCATCACCTTCTCGTCCTTCCCCACATCAAACCTTGCCCGCCCCGCCTTCACCACCTCGGTGTGCGTCGTGGCCCCAATCTCGGCCAGACTCCTCTGGGCTCCCGGCCCGCCGACGGGCAGCAAGTCCGTGTTACTCGCGTAGGCGTTGTCGTCGAGGCTAACCTCCCCGTTCCTCCCGAACCCCAGCCTCTCCCGTATCACGGCCTCGGTCTCGAGCTCGGCCTCGGCCCCGCCCCGCAGCGTGGCGCGGAGGTGCAGCCACGCGCGAACGGCCATCTGCACCACCAGCAGCACCCCTAGAACCTCGTAGCCGACCCTGTCCCCGCCGCCCGCCCCGCCGCCGGGAGGGTCGGCGCGGGAGCGGGTGGTGAAGACGTAGCGGAGGCCGAGGAGGCGCTTGGAGAGGGTGTAGTAGGCGCCCGTGAAGTAGAAGACGGCGAGGGCGAGGGCCTGGAGGTGCGAGCCCGAGGTCAGGGGCGTGAGGTAGGAGAGGAGGTAGCGCTGGACGCGGTAGCGGGTGCTGCTGGTCTTGGCGCGGCCGTGGCGAGCGAGGGCCGAGAGGTTGGCCTGTAGGCGGGAGCGGAGGCGGGCGCGGAGGCGCGGGAGAAGGAGGGAGGTTAGGTAGGGGAGGAGGGTGGAGGAGGCGATCAGGGCGGCGCGTTTGGAGAAGGAGGGGAGGAGGGGGCCGCTGCCGGAGGGGTCGGACGGGGCGGTGTCGACTTGTACTAGGTCGCAGTATTCTTCGCCTAGGGTGCGGTTGCCGGGGAGGGTGGTTAGGGAGAGGTAGAGGGCGTCGGCGAAGGTGCGTGCCTCTGAGGTCCAGGCGTGGGCGGTGCGGGCGCCGAGGAGGCGGCGGATGAGGTCTGTGAGTTGGTTTGTGAGGACGCCTTGGAAGTAAGCGTCTTTTTGGTGGGCGCGAATGATGTCCGGCGCCGCGGCGAAGGGGTAGGGAGCCGAGGGCTCTGGTTTTGAGGCGGTGGCCATTGTGAGGTCGCGAGCAACCAAGATTCTGGGGATTCAAAGTCGTGAGGGAACCTGTCGCAACGAGGTTGATGCCGGATTTGTACACGCCAGCAGGGCCTCGTTCTCGATGTCGTGCTAAGCGTCCTCCGTTTGTCGAGCTTATGTGGTACTGCACATATTTTCCGAATAAGGGGTAATTGAATCTTGTCTTCGGTGTAGCGTCATGTCATTGTTGGAGTTAAAGCAGACCAAATCGCGATTGGGAGCTCCCGGCAGATGACAGGCGATGAGCCTCGGATGAACGAGGGACAGGGATGTTGATGAGGCTGACCCTGTACCGGTAGCTGAAGTGGGCTGCTGACAGGGGTGGTGTACGTTAGCGGGCCTGACGTCGTTTGGTCCCCGCCAATTTTAACGCGTGGACACGGTATTTTCTGGTTCTCTCAGGGGATGATGCCGTGTTCTGACATCTGCTATCGCATCTTGCATGGATCGCGCTCTCACATACCGACCATTGTCACTCGCTTGACCTCCACCGCTCTTGTGTGCTATCTTTTTTGGGAAGTGATAGCGCTGTTCTTTTAGATGTCAACAAGGAGGACGCGGTGCCGAAGCCAGCATGGACGGTGACCCATCTGTCGAGGACCGGCTTGACTCCTTCAGCCTGACGTTCCCTCTACCCTACCGTGTTGCGTTCATAATCGTTTTAGGTATGTCCGACGGTACTAGTGTCGGAGTAAAGTAGCTAACAGTATGGCTTCTGCGCAGGCGTCTGGGGCTGGGCGCTGAACCTCCACTACCTCTACGCCCTCCAGATCGACGTACCTTCACTCATACGATACCCAGCGAGAACAGTCACCCAACCGCCGCATCACAAGTCGACCTACCGTCTCGCAACTTTCCTCTCAGCTACACTATGCTTCTCCATGGTCGTTTTCTGGCTCCTCAGCCACCGAGATCCCAAATTGGTCATCGACTACGACTGGTGGCCGATGACCTACCTCCTCCTCCTTGCAGTGCTATTTGTCGTACCGTTGCGGAGCCTAGCGGTCTCGCACACAGGCCGAAGTCGACTCCTATGGACTCTCAAGCGCATAAGCATCGGTGGACTGGCCGAGGCGAAAGACGGAAAATTCGGGGACATCCTGCTCGCTGATGCCCTTACGAGCTACGCCAAGGTGTTGGCAGACCTGTTTGTCTGCCTGTGCATGTTCCTCTCCCGCGGAGGAAGTGCTACCAAGCGACCGGACCGGGACTGCGGCGGCGACGTATTCGTGCCCCTGCTCATGGCGATACCGAGTGTGATACGGCTGCGGCAGTGTCTGATTGAATATGTGCGCGTGCTTCGGGCACCGTACAAGGAATCAGCTGGCTGGGGCGGTCAGCACCTGGCCAACGCTGTCAAATACGCGACCGCGTTCCCGGTCATCATCTTCAGCGCGCTGCAGAGGAATCTGGCCACCGAGGACAAGAACGTCTCGACGGGGTTGTACCGCGCATGGTTGGTGGCGATGCTGGTCAACTCGCTGTATTCCTTCTACTGGGATGTGGCCAAGGACTGGGACCTGACGCTGTTCTCCGACTCCAAGGAGAGGAACTCGCCGGATCACCCCTACGGTCTGCGCAGGAGGTTGATGATCCACAAGCCGGCTGTGTATTATGCCGTCATTGGCCTCGACCTGTGTCTGAGGTGCACGTGGCTGATGAAGCTGACCCCGGGCTTGGATCACGTCGCCGACTTTGAGAGCTCGATTTTCATCATCCAATTCCTTGAAGTTTTTCGAAGATGGGTTTGGGTCTTTTTCCGCGTCGAAACGGAGTGGCTACGGAACACTACTTCGGGCCTGGGGTTGGGCGTTGACGATGTCCTCCTCGGCGTATACGATTCTTCAGATAAATACGACTCGGACTAGCAGTTTCCGCGAACGTACACACAAATTTGTTGGTTGCTGAACGTCAAGCATTCCGGCTACGAGCTTATGGGAGGAGTTGTCCATAGATTTAGGATAGGTAATATTATTCACATTAATGATGCATTATGGTTCCACTCCTTCCCACGCTTCGTCGGCGTCACCGCGTACTTTACTGTTCGGGATGACTTGAAAGAGATCGCCAAGAGCAATCAAGTAAGTATCTGAGCCTCGCACCTCGATAGCCTTTCCTGCTAATGCGGCGATGCAGCCTTACCGTATTCAAGCCGAGCTCGTTTCTTTATCGGAAGTTCGGATGGAGGGTTGTGGACACCGTCAACAGACGTTCCCGGAGGATAGGAGACCTCGTTGGGTCAAACATTACGGGATTACACGAATAGTATCAATCGGTGGTCTTGAAGTGGGATGTTGGCACCGGCGATTTCTCCGTTGGAATTCCATAATAGGACTGCGCCGTGTCTCCTTTGTGCTTCCGCCAACTCGACGTGCAAAACAAAGGGACTCGAGGGCTGCGAACATGCCTCGTGACGGTCACCAACTTGTCGCTCAAAGCAACCGCCGGATGATGGTGCTATGCTCTTTGTGCTTCGTCGACCTCGAAGCTATTTACTTGCGTCCAGACATTCCGGATTAAAGCCACAGCACTCCCAGCTCTGCTCCAGCTTGCAGCAGTCTTAGGAAGGCCATACCACTCTTCCAAGATGAAATCAAAGAACAAGCACTTGAGGCCTCCTCCGAGGAAGCCGTGGATGCTGGACAATACGTCTAGCTCGTCACTACGGAACATGGAGATAGGGGTGCCCTCAGGCCACGAGCATCCGCCACCTCCACCTGCCGCTGTTGTCGCATATGAAACCAAACCGCTCCCTCCATTGCCACTCAGGAGGTCTGGGATTTCAAGGTTCAGCACCGAGGTCCAGAACGCCTTCAGAACGCCCATTACCGGCAACTATTGTATACCGCAGGTACACCGGGGCGTACGAGAGGCCAGTTTCGCAGCCAAGCTCGGCATAGATTCGAACTTGTCCAAGAAAGACTCCAAGGTTGAGAGTGGCTTTACCCTCACCGAGACTCTTGTACAAGACAATCTCTCTCCAATGCCGAAAATATCAGTTCCAAAGGCACCTCAGAATACTGAAGCAGGGTCCGCCGCTTCTCTTGCTCTGCAGAACACAAGTCTCATGCCTTCTGCAAACAGCCACGGTCCTATGCCGACAGGCTCGGTTCAGAAGTTGCTACAAATCACCGGCGCCGGGTCCGCCGCCTCTCTCGCTCTTACCAACACAAGTCTGACACCATCTGGCCACAATTCTGTACACAAAATCAAGCAAGTCATGGGCATCGACGTTCCCCTACACCCACCTCAAGACACTCGTCGTGTCACACAAGAAATCTCGCCTCTCACGCCTGAGAGTGACTCGAGCAGCATTTACAGCCAGGACCGATCAGACTTGGGCAGTGATGCCCGCCTTGGACGAGAGCAAGCTTCGACACCAGAGACGAGCGTCACCCTTAGCAGCCACCTCGGATCACCAAAATTCTGGCGACCTGCGTCTGTTGCTCCCTCCGCCGTCCCTGCGTCTCTGCACATAGTTAAATCCGAGGACAGAGGCCATGATCTTGCAACCCTGAACGAGCAAGGTTCCCCAACAACCAACAACTACAGCCACGCCAACGGCGGCTTCAGGCAGGACCTGTACCATACCACGGTCTCTGAGCTTGCCCACTGCGCGTCCTCGTCTTCTAAACACTCCATAAATAGCAGCAACAGCGTCCGCGTCAAGGACTCTAACTACTCCTATCTTGGCATCAACATGGTACAGCCGCCCCAACGACAGCTGAGCTTCTCCAACCGCAGCTATCAGTCAAAGACCAGGGTCGCACCGCCACTCACCAAGCTGGACACTCTGAATGCCCCAAAATACAACGCGCCTGTCAAGACGCCTTACCCCCTACCCGTGAGTAAATTCGACTTCGATGACGACGATGCAACACCGACGCAGAGGGACTTCGAGAGCGACGTCTCGTCCAGGACGACTATCAGACGCCCATCCATGATAGACCGCATCGTCAGGCGTGCCTCCAGTCCGTTGACCCCGACAAGCCATTTCACGGCTGAGCTGACACTAACCGCAACCCCGAGAACCCACGCATCCGCTCTTCCATCTCCCCTGCATATTCAAGCTCCGCCGCTCCTAAGACACAGGAAGGTCAAAAGCCAGGATACTCTGCGAAGGAACTCTCATACCGTCTCGAGTTTCAGCACCAACAACACCAGGAAGGCCAACAGGACAACAGCCCCCATGTTCCATAACCACACCAACCCAAACGGCCGAACGCCAACTCCGCCTCCCAAAACCAACTACCTCCCCACAAGTCGGAGCGCGAGTCCCCTCTACAAACCAACAAGCACAACCACAAGTCCCCTCCGTCACAGCCGTTCCGCCACTCCCATGTCAACCCCCTTCGTCCCTCGTAAAACCCAACACTATTCCCGCCAACCGCCCTCCGTCCCACCCCGCGGTCCAACACCACAACCCTTCTACCCCTGTCCCTCAAAACCATCACTCACCGAAACAGCCGTATCCCACCTCACCGCCTGGGCGGGCCGCGCATCCGAGCGCCTCGAACAAGCGCGGCGAGCGGCCGGTATCCGCACTCAGGCCGAGAGGCGGCGACGCAGACTCAAGAGCAACATCAAGATCGTCGGATCGGGGAAACTCGAACCTCCGTCGTCGGTAGTACTGCCGAAGAGGAACGGCAGGCAGACACAGACCAGAGAGGCTTCCGCCGCCGACCGGAAAGACGGAGGAGCAGGGGGCAGAGCGGGAGGCGCGAAGGGCGGCGGCGGCGGCGGCAAGGCGGGTTCCTCCGGAAAGGAGAGGGTGCGGGTCGGGATGGCGTTTGAGAAGTACTCCGCCGGCAGGGCTGCGGAGAAGGTGGTCGGGCCGCAGCAGCGGAAGGGGGCCGGGGCGGCGGGGGCTCCGGCTTTTGTTGTGCCTGCTAGGGCGTTGACGAAGTTTACGCGCGAGAAGGCCGCTGAGAAGGCGAGGAGGGAACGGGAGGGGATGGGGAGTGGGGAGGAGGTGAAGGTTTGGATTTAGAATTGATTTGATCAGGGTATGGCATTAGAGGTTAGATATGGCGTTGGTGTAGAAGTTTACTATATAGAATCTTGGACGGTGGAAAATGGCGTATGCATATACTTGGCGATCTTAGAAATGGAAAAGCATCATATAGTGAGAAAGAGCATGCTTCTTTGTAGGGTTTGGACTTCCGTGTTGCCAAATAACAATTGTATTGTACATCGTGCTGAAAAGGTCCTGAGAGTGTGTCTATCATGTCTATACGGAACTCAAAACGACGTGGTATCTCCGCTGCCATAACAACAAGAAAAGGCACGGAGACCAACCCAACAACGACAAGACATGCAGCGTCCAGGCATCCCAAATCGGGGTATGTAACATGAATCATCACAGCAACACAGATTAGCAGAAGAACCGGTAGTACCTCTTCCACCGCGGCCAATACATCACCTCCTCCGTTTCCTGCTTCAGCAGTATCGGCAAGTTGAAATCCCTCCGTCCCGTATCGATATCCATATCCTTGATCCTCACCACCTCGGTCCTAAACCACAGCTTATAGCCCACATAGAACACCAGGACGATCGGAGCCGCCATGTATTGCAAAAAGAAATTCTTCGCGTGTCCCCGCGGGGTCTTATCCCATTCCGTCGTGACAGGCGTGTGGATCGGCCAGGCCGCCACCCATAACTGGGCCAGCAGCACGGCAACGTTGAAGATAAACCCCAGCCACGACCCAAAGACGCCCGCCTGCGCGCGGAAGGCGAGGTCCCGGACGCTCCGCCCTTTCGCGGCCCAGGCGCGCCGGAAGCGTATGTGGGCGAGGCAGATGCTGCCCCAGGTGAAGATGGACGAGAGCCCCGACACGGCGAGCAGCCAGTTGAGGACGTCGCTCTGGGCGTGGAGGTCGGAGAGGTAGGCCAGCAGGCCGACGGCGGCGGCGACGAGGATGGCGACGAGGGGCCGGCCGCGGCGGTCGACGTAGGAGAGGATCCGGGGCGCCTGGCCCTGGTCCGCGAGGGCGGCGAGGGTGCGCGAGGAGCCGAACACGGCGCTGTTGCCCACCGACATTACGGCGACGAGGATGACCGTGTTCATCACCGAGGGAAGCACCCGGATGCCCGCGCTCTCGATGGCGATAACAAAGGGGCTAGCGCTCGCGTCGGCCATGCTCTTGGCTCCCAGGAGCCGGGGCTCGGTGTAGGGGACCAGCAAGCCGACTAGGATCAGCGCGACGATGTAGAACAGACTGATACGCCAGAAGACTTGCTTGATGGCGGTGGGCAGAGACTTCCTGGGGTTTGCCGTCTCGGCCGCCGCCAATCCCACCAACTCTGTCCCGCTAAAGGCAAACGCGGCGGTCACAAAGACACTACACAGCCCCTTGAAGCCATTGTTGAAGGCGCCCGGGTTGGACCAGTACTTGCCGCCGATGTAGCCCTCGGTCTGGGTGCCACCAATGTTGATGACGATGCCGAGGAGTATGAAGCCGACGACGGCAGTGACCTTGACGATGGCGAAGACGAACTCGGCTTCGCCGTAGCCCTTGACGCCGAAGAGGTTGATGGTGGTGATTATGACGAGGAAGATGGTGACGAAGACGGACTTGTCGACGTGCGCGTCCCAGTAGCTTATTGTGACTGCCGCGGCGATGATCTCAAGGGGGAGGACGATGAGCCATTGGAGGCCGTAGCTGCGCTCTGTTAGCCGCTGGATTGTTTCATGGTCAAGGCCGAGGATCCTTACTTCCACCCCATGGCAAATCCCCAAGCCGGATCGAGGAATCTCGTCGAATAAGCCGAGAACGACCCGGCCACTGGGAACGCAACGGCTAGTTCACCCAGCGCTTGGACGGTGAAGTACAGCATCGCCCCGATAAAGGTGTAAGCCAGCAGCACTGAAGCCGGGCCGCCGAGATACAGCACTTTGCCCGACGCCACGAAGAGGCCGGTTCCTATCCCCTCACATCAGCAACAAGCTCTCACATAGATAGCCTCCGGAAAAAGACATACCGATCGACCCTCCGATAGCAATCATCTGCAAATGCCTTCCCTTCAGTTCCCTAGCCAGCAACGGATTTGCCGTCCTAACAGCAGCAGCATGCAAATCAAAGTAGTGCATCCCATGGTGCTCTGTCGCAATCATACCCTCTTCGACATCCCGCGTGCTTCCCTCCATGCTCGCTCCCCTGCTCCGCCTAGACTCCGGTGTCCGCGGTGCCGTGACACGTGTATGCGGGTCTCGGCGGAAACTGTCAATCCACCCGGCCACCATGCCCCCGGTGCGGCGGCCCCGCTCCCAGCCGCCGGACCGGAAGAGAGAGTCGTAGGATAGGGGTGCCGTCGGAGCCGGACCGGACATGGAACGCGTCGAGCCGAGTGAGAAGGAGGCTTCTTTTGTGGAGAGGGAGGTCAGTTCCATGTCGGAGGGCTTCTTTGGCTCTGCTTTCATCGTGTGCCGGCCGTATCCTTGGGTCTCTGGGAAGGTATAGTATGTGGCGTCTGTCTGTTACGGCAAGGAGCTTCCGCCGCTGCTCAAGCTTCTTTCGGGTCCAGGACCCAGGATTCAGTCTATAAAGACTACCTTGTGTTCCACCGTGGCGTCGCTACGCTAATTGATTCCTGCTGAAGAGTTGTCGATTTGCTCCTCGTGGCGTCAAGTTGAGGTCTCCGCTCGTCCGGCGTGATAGTTACATATCTCGTTCATAGATAGAGGCGCAACGGTCTGGCGAGCTGTGTTCGTAGAGGCTGAATGCGCAAGCTCGAGGAAGCATCTTGTCTGTTAATTGTGCGCGGCCTTGGTTGCTGACATCCTTCTGGTCGCGAACAGACCAGCGTCACCCGAAGATAACAGAATGGCCAGCCGTGTATAACCAACGAGCTACAACCAAGCAAACAGGAAGTAAGGAAGAGAGAAAGAAGAAAAAATGCAACTGTCATCAAAGATAAAAGCTACGGCGCATCAAATGGGGCTGGCGTGGCTCGGCGCAGTGCCTTATCGCCAGCAACCGAAGGAGCCATTGAGAATTCGAGGAGCGGTGATGGTGTGGTGTGGTCGACCAGCGGACGTGCCGCATTTTGGGAGCGAGCGTACCAGGACCATCCCGGCCAGTGATTTCCCGTAGCGTCCACCCAAACCGAGCAGCTGGAGCAGGATAATCAATGGGATGATACGGTGACAGTGACAGGGGTCCAAAGTCCATCCCAGCACCTCCATGTTCCACGACTTTATCACGACATGGGGTTGTTCAACAACGTTCGAACGTTCGGAATTGGAAGGAATCATCATCGACTGCGACATGGACAGAAGTTCTCTGCTGCGGGTGTAACGTAGAACGAAGAGAACATGTTGCAGTAGCCAACGCACTGTTGATCCCTTGCCCTGTCAAATGCGGTCCTTGAGGTGGTCGCCGAAAGCTCAAGTCTACCTACGTCAACGGTCCTGCAAAACCAAGCGCAAGATCGGATGAAGACTGAAAGTACACAGCTTCTGCGCCTGTGTCGCAACAGTTCCCCATTTGACTCGACTTTGTGTGCAGAGCTCCACGCTGCCGTCTCTATCGTTTCCACTCTCGTCTGAAAGGTCTGAACCAGAGTCATGACCGCGCTCTCGCCAGCCTCCTTATCTCAACATGATAGGCCGTGATGACCATTGCAGGGGCGGACGCTATTCCCGACGCTCCTTATATCCTTAGTATTCCTGCGAAACCACGCTTTTTGCCGTCCGACTCCTGGTAATATACATCCACGGACTAAGCCGCATCAACCATATTCCCCTCGGCATCCCTCGCCTTCCTCTTCCACCCCGTCTCGAACAGCTGCCCCATCTGAAACCGCGGAAAAGGATGCGCCTCGGTGTTCAGCACAATCCCATCGAGCGGCAGCAGATCGTCGGGCGAGAACAGCAGATAGAAGTACTTGAGCGTCTCGGCCAGCCAGAAGCTCTCCATGTTATCCCTCCTCGTCGGCGGCACGACGTTCGCGTTGTTCAGGCTCGTGAACCCGCCCCCGTCCTCCACGGCGGTGTAGTTCATGAAACTCTTGAACATCTCCCAGCCCCACTCGCGGTACTTGACGTCGCCCGTGATGCGCCACATGTAGAACAGCGACTCCACCGTCTCGGGCCGCTGCAGGTTGTGGCTGTCAAAGGGCTTGACGTCGAAGTCCTTCCGCCACGCTGCGTCGGGGCTCGGGTCAAAGTCTGCGGGGGCGGAATGGGGTGCCGATTCAGGCAATGGCGGGTTGGCGATCTTGAAATAGGTGATCTCCGCGGCTAGCCCGGTGGCCATGTACTTGTACATGCCCCAGCAGGTGTGCATCAGCTCCATCGCGAGCTTCATGTCCTCCTCCTTCTGCTTGTTCCACGTAGGCAGCTTCTTCGCCTGCGCCTCGGTCAAGCCACCGGTGGCAGCAAGCGCAATGGTCCCCGGCATAAAGCACACGAGATGGTCCATCTTTGGGCTCAGCTCGCCGCCCAGGCCGCTCGGCCGCTCACCGATGATCGTGAACCGGCTCGGCTCCGTGTAGGTGACGAGATGCTTCCGCACCCCCATGAGGGCGTCGTTCCACATGTCCTCGTACACGGTCTCGTTCGTCTGCAGGTACTGCTTGATCAGGTACTCATAGTACGAGTCGCCCCGGCTTCCCAGACGGATGTTGCTCCCTCGAAACTGCCCGTTCGTGTTGATGTAGATGGGTACCAGCCCGTCCTTGGCTCCGTTGTCGTCCACTACCTGCATCACCTTCTCTACCCTATCCCAGTACATCTTCTCGCCCGTCAGCTTGGCCAGGTACTTGAACTCGAGCTGTAGCGTCGTCGTCTCGGCGGTCGAACTCGCGCCACCGTCCGCGTGGGAGGGTATGCCCTTGAACTGACCGATGTTCACGCTCGCAAACGGAACACCGCTCTCGGTGTCGAATGCCGCGACAAGTCTGTCCGCAAGGTCCTTAGCCTTCTCAATGTACAGATCGTCGCCTGGAGTGCCGGGGTCGTCATCGGGTATGGGCGCCATGTCGGGGTATTCCGTCGACAGGTAGTGTGCCGATAATAGGCCGCCCAACATCCGTATCGTCGTCTCAAACGTGTTGACGTCCTGGTCCTGCTCCCAGGTCAGGGACGTAGATATCCACTCTCTCGCATGCGTCAGTCTCGACGTCAGATTCATCAACATCATCGTATCGAGCGAATCGATGATAATCCACCCCAACCCCTTGGGCGCCATCATCTTCCCCGTCTTCGCTATGGGATGGAATTCGTCGTACCCTAAGATCGCAGTTAGCATTCTTTCCCCTCCTACCCTTCGACGAGCGAGCGAGAATGTGCACCTACCCCAAGCATATCTACTATACGCATCCCAACTTAGCTCGAAGGCCTCAACAACCCTCTCCCGCCTCCTCAGCCAGTCGGCCTTACTCTTCGCCCGCCCCTTGTCATCCTTCAACCACCCCCACCCCCTCACCCTCCCCTGCACCCTATCCCTCTGCCCGCCCAAACCTCCAGCAAACCACATCAACCCCAGCACCACCAGCAGCAGCACCCCGACCGACCGTTTCCTCCGGTACAGCGGCCGCGCCCGCTGCGAGGCCGGGTAGCCATACGGTTTGTCCTTGTACATCGGCAGCGAGGCGTTGCGCTCCGGGTGCAGCAGGCCGCCGACCTTGGATCCGAGCGAGGGCCCGCGGCGGGAGGACACGCCCGAGGACGGCCATAGGCGGTCCTCGAGCTCGCGCTGCGGGGCGGTGAAGGAGGGGACGTTGCGCGGGACGTTGAAGGACATTGTGTGTACCCGGAAGGCTCGCGGCTAGGGGAGGAGGGCCGGTCCCGTCGGGATTGTCTTCGAGTTGGTTGCTTATATGCCGGCCGCGATGGTCATGCGCTTTGCGGAAGTGCGATCGGGAGGTGCGACACCCGGTCGTGGTATGACACTCGGTCGTGTGGTATAGTACGAGGATTGGGTACTATAGAAGAGCTCGCATCGTGGGTTGTTTGCGCGGTCGTCGAGCTATGGTCTGCTTGTGCTAGGGGCGATCAAAATCGACGGGGATGACGTCCGTTGTCGATAACGCGGGTAACTCCACAATTCCGCTTGCAGCAGCACCGATGGAGACAGCCGGCGAGTCTCAGGTGAAGGTAGGAGAAGACGGTAATACAGACGGCGACCAGGCTCTGAATAATGTACACCTGGGTGGCTGGGTGAATGCGGGCTGTTGGAAAAAGAGGACAGGTTGAAGTGTTTGCAGATGCAGCTTCCCGTCCAGCTCCAAGATCCGTGTCAGCATATGTACCCTCGTACCAATGACACGCAACCCTTCCACTGCCAACCGCAACACATGTGAACCTCCAAGCATTGATATATATTTCTCGGGTACCATAGTTTCGTGCGCTGTTCTTCGAACTCAGCTGGATACACATTGTGGCAAGGCAAAATACTCCACCCCCTCTTCCCAGGTATATGTTTCCAACTCAGGTCCAGATCGCAGTGCAATGCCATGATAGCCCTTTACCCTGCAACTGCCACTCCAGAGTTGCCGATCACATCGCCTTGCTCTCTTGCTGTCTTCTTCGCCCATTACAATCCAGCCCCTATCCCCACGGCCAACAATCCCGCAACGGCTGCCCACGCCACGGAACTTCCTGTCCTCGAGCCAGCGCCCGAGTCGTCGGCAACCCCGGCATACCGTCTCGTACAATTTCCACCCCCGACGCTCGTACCGTCTCTCATTGGGCATTCAAAGTGCGTCACGTTCGCCGGCTCAAAGCACTTAGGCTCCTGGCACACCCTGCCGCTGGTATCGTACCCCGTACAATTCAGATCAACCCCATAACTGATCAAATCCCCGTCCGTCCTATAACTCGGAACACCCGCCGCTCCGACGGGATATACAAGGTCACTGCTGTGAAGATACAACATTCCCCAATGCCCGGCAGGCGAAAACCTGGGATCATACGGCTGCGTGGCGTTGATGTAATCCACACTCACATACAGCCCCGTGTCCGCACACCTGGCGTCGAGGAGATGCGTATCGTTGCCCCCGGAGGCATCCCTGATCTCGCCCATGATCTGCGTCAGCCACGTGCCCGGCTCCTTGCCCAGCGGGTGGTAGCCCAGGCTCGCCCAGCCGTGGTAACGCCTCCGGGGCTCGGTCACGTTGCCCCGCGTGACGCTCGACCGGCACTGGCTCTGTTGCGGATACCAGGTCAGCATGCCGTTGTCGTCGTCGCAGGCTATGGTCGCCTCCCAGGTCATGCGCCCCAGGGAGAAGAACGGCGGTCGGAGGAGCCCGTTGACGGCGTCGTCGATGGTGTTTATGAAGAGCGTCTCCTCGGCGTCGGTCACCCAGTCCGGCACCGGGGCCTTGTAGAAGTCTATGGTCGAGTTGAGGCGGCAGGAGTAGGTCTTCGAGCAGCCGTTGAGGTTCCGGGTTTCGCAGATGCAGCTGAAGTCGGCGACGGCGTGGACGAGGGAGCAGAGGGAGAGAGCCGCGAGGAGTTGGAGAGTGCTCCTGAATAACATTGTGATAACGGGGAACTGAAAGTGACCGACGAGGACTACCTCACAGGAACAGACCCTTGCCCTGAGTCGGGTTCAGGTACGGTATATGAGAGATGCATATCACACGTTCAAAGGTCTTGCAAAGAGAAGCCAAGCAGCCTTCACATAGTCAGCACACTGCGAGAAAGAGTCTTGGGTTGCAGAACTGAAAGTGGAATGAGCGAGGGTTGAAAGGGCATGGGCCGGGAAGTTCCAGGACACCGGCCAGAATATGAGCGTTTCTTGCTCACGCATATTGGCACCGCAGAACGTGCTTACCCAGGTCTAGGCGCGCCGTCCTTGGCGAAAAGTACTTACTGGTGCGGACGGGTTACCCTTGAAGACAGCAGTTCCTCACTTGAGGTGGCTTGAGACAGCTCGGAGCTAGCTGGGATAGGCAGTCCATGAGGGCCTAGACCGTCTCGGCCTGGATAGCCACACCCTTGTCACAGACAAGAGGTTCCCGGATTTGCTTCCTCGTGCGTTGGCTGGACGGCTGGAGAGCTCGATGATGACTCGCAGATGCTGCAGATGATGTGAAGGGTTGCCCGAACGCTTAAGTGAAGATAGTCTTCCACTTCAAGTTTGAATGGTATCTTAGTCATCCGAAGTAATCGGCCCCGTGCTGTGGATTCAATGCCGCCCAACGAACCTCGGGTGCCCTGGTAATCCTCACAACAGCGGTCCGGGAATATGCAGAGTTTGGCCAAAGGTAAAGACTGCGACCATGGAGAACATCCACAAGAGGTCGTCTGAGTTCGAGAACTACCCGTTCCTGACGGCAGATGAGTTCGCCGAAGCATGTCACCACCTGGACAAAAAGTACATCCAAGCCGAGCTCGGACCCCTGAGACGGCAGTGGAAGCTCAGAGTCAACAGAGCGCTCATCATGGCATTCACGCCTGCAGCAGAATACAGCACATACATCCAGATCATCCGTCCGCTTGAGCTGGACCTCGATGATGGGAACCTGTCTGCCGCGCTGGACAAGCTGTCGTTCGACGTCACCAATGGCGTTGAAGGAGCATCTATAGACGCAGACGAGCAAATGCGCGAGGCTGAAGATCAAGACGATGTGGGACTCGGTGTACAATTCCCTCTGCATTCGAGCATAAGCTCACATATCCCAGGCCGCGCTACACAAACCACCAGTCCCGCAGAGATTGGCGTATGTCACCTACGAAATCCACCTGCACCCCTCCTACCGAAGCCCCTGTCTCTGGTTCACCCTCAACGGCCTACCGCCCGATGAGCCGGCGTTCAACATCGACACCGTGTTCCGACGTCTTGTGCCGGACCAATACAAAGACGGCCTGCGCAACGCGGGTCCCATAGGCGGTATCTCGGCAGACGTAAGCGTCGCCCTTCCATTTCTCTTTTCTGTTTCAACGAGTTAACTAGAGTCCTCTTGACCACCCGAGAGAATTCTAGTAGCTAACAAACCCACTTTTCTATGCACACAGCATCACCCTATTACGGGCGTCCCGAGCTTCTTCGTCCACCCTTGCCTCCTCGGCGAGGCGATGTCCAACTTCGACTGCTCCAAGGAAGACTACCTCATGGTGTGGCTGGGCCTGGTGGGCGGGTGCGTGGGGTTGTGGGTGCCAAAGGAGATGGCTCTCGGCTGAAGCCAACGTGAAGCTAGTCGGACATTATTTCGTCCAGATTCCTAGCCTTTGACCATAGCATGGACCGGGGGGTATCACTCGTCATCGCTGTCCTCCTCCATGGCGACGTCCGAGTCGCTCTCCTCCTCCTCGTCGTCTCTTGGCCGTTTCGTGCCTCTGCTAGCGGGTGATGCGGCGTCCGTCGGTTCCGCAGCGCCTGGCTTCAATGTGGCGGCGGGAGCGGCATTCGCGGCCGGTGCTGCTTGGCCCGGGACCGGGGCGTTGAAGATGCTCTGTTGGAGGTCTGTGACTTCGACGTGGGCGGCGGATGCGGTCTGGGGGAGCTTGAAGGTGCCGTCGAGCTTGGCGACGACGTTGGACTTGGACTTGGCATAGGATATTTTCTGGACTTGTTAGCCTAGAAACTTCCCGCAGCAGAGTAGCGCGATAGGAGACCTACCATCTTGTGCCCAAAGATCTCGAACCCGTCTAGTGACCGCATGGCTTGTGTAGCTGTCTGGATGTCGCGGTAGACAATGTGGGCTTGGCCGCGCATCTTCATCGTTTTCAGAGCCACAACGTCCAGCACCGGGCCGTGGGTCGAGAACAGGAGGTAGAGCGCTGTCCGTAGATCCTCCTTCTGTATCTTGGAAGAGGGCAGGTTCGTGACGTATAACCTGTCAAGCAGCAAGTTAGACCAGGTCGAGAAACAACCGAGAGTGGGATTGGTTGGCTCACGTCTGATTGGGAGGGACAAGTGCGACCTTTGCTGGAAGTCCAGCTGGAGGAGGCCCTCGACTGGCAATCGTTGTTGACATTTTTCAGAACTGACCGATCTGGAAAGGTCGGCGTGTGTGTTGTTGTTTGCAGTGTAGGTGCAGTCGCGGTCGACGCAACTTTTTGATGGCACCAGAGGCAAGGTTCGGGTGGATCTGTGCCTTAGGAGACTATCTACACGGTATATGTAATTAGCCGTTAAATGCATCTAGCGCGAAAGTCCAGCCAGCCACGGTCGACGAAACAAAGCCTAAACCAGCGCTCGAGTGAACCAAATCGAACCAATAAAATAGTGTCGTTATAGAGACCGACTTTAGTAGGATACATCAACGCTCTTGCAAGACCGCGCGAGCCAGGTTTGTAGTGAGTAAAAGCTCCAAACCATGATGCACTAAGACGGTGAACTCAGACGCGGCAGCTAGCTTATCAGGCTGTTTGCTCCCTGGAACACTGACCGGGTTCGGAAGCGTAGGTAAGCTTAAACGTAAACCCCACAGGGCCTTCCAACTCTGAAACTACAACAACATCATCGTTCTTCGTTGATACTGGATAAGCGGTAGTAGAGAGCTCCTCCTACCGCCAGAAACCGTCGAAAATGGCTGCCCCTGAGGTCCATCATCTCTTCCATAATCCGATCGCCGATCATGCCTTCACGGCGGACCACAAGACGCTGGCCGTTGCTCGAGAGAACACGGTAGAGCTGTACGGCAAGGTCGGCAACGCCTTCAAGCTCAAGGACGAGCTGAAGGCGCACGACAAGACCGTCACTAGTGTTGACATTGCTCCCAACTCGGGACGTATTGTATCATGCTCTCAGGGTTCGTCACTGCCCCTCACATCCATACACTACGTAACCGCTAGCAAAGGAAGCAAGACTATCGGAAGAGGATATGACACTGACTCACGTACTAGACCGTAACGCCTTTGTCTGGGAATCTACCCCCGAAGGCTACAAGCCAACTCTTGTCCTTCTCCGAATCAACCGCGCAGCCACCTTCGTCCGCTGGGCTCCGTCCGAGACCAAGTTCGCCGTCGGTTCCGGCGACCGTGCCATCGCCGTGTGCTACTTCGAGGACGAGAACAACTGGTGGGTGTCCAAGCATCTCAAGAAGCCCATCCGCAGCACCGTCACTACCGTCAGCTGGCACCCCAACTCGGTCCTCCTCGCCGCCGGCTCCACAGATGCGCACGCCCGCGTCTTCTCCAGCTTCATCAAGGGCGTCGACCCCAAGCCCGCCCCCGGCGTATGGGGCGAGCGTCTGCCCTTCAACACCGTCTGCGGCGAGTACCTCAACAACTCGGCCGGCTGGGTGCACTCTGTCGCTTTCTCTCCCAGCGGCGATGCCCTTGCCTTCGCGGCGCATGACAGCAGTATCACTGTCGTCTACCCCAGCGGACCGGACCAGCCTCCCAGGGCCATCATCAGTATCAACACGCAACTTTTGCCTTTCATGAGCCTCATCTGGAACGGTGAGGCCGAGATTATCGCTGCGGGTTACGATTGCGAGGCATTCCGGTTCAAGGGCGGGGCTCAGGGGTGGCAGCTGGCCGGGACGCTCGAGTCCAAGGGACGGCCGGGGCTCGATGACACCCGCGAGGAGTCGGCACTGAACATGTTCAGACAGATGGACTTGAAGGGCAAGGTCAAGGATGATACTCAGCTCAAGACGGTCCATCAGAACACCATCAACACTGTCCGCGCCTACGAGACCTCCGGCGGTGCGGTGAGCAAGTTTAGCAGTAAGTCTTGTTCGAAATCTCCCAAGGATGGGTTACGAGGTGATCTGAGACACTGACAATCATGACAGCGAGCGGCGTCGATGGACGAGTTGTTATATGGCACACTTAGAGCACCAAGGACGTGGGGAGGACGTGGGTCCTCGACAGCGACGATCCTCGTCTGATGTTTTACATGGTCCCGAAACTCTGGCAGCGACAGGGCGATGCGCTTCTTTGCTCGCTCTGCCTGGACACTGTCGCTACATTAACCCACCCCGGTTATCATGTTATCAATATGAGATGCCTAACTTCTACCCCTTCTCTCGCCGTGGATCCCACCTGTGTTACATGTTTGTGCCTTGGGAGTCCATCAGAGACTAGTTGCTAGGGAAAGCTTAATCATCGAGCTTAGGTTCATCGCATGTCGCTCCTACAGCCCGGGCCTTCCAAACAGGTCACCATTTCGCCAGACTGCAAGAGCAATGTCTCCCGAAGACGATACAGGAGTCGCCGTGACGAAAGCGGTGGTCCAGTACGAGAACGATCACTAGGGTACCGTTGAAGGCCGGGCTACCCGGGGGTACTAGCAAAAGCGGCATTGAAGAATCACAACGGACATCTCAACATCCAAATAAAGGTCTAAGACTTCAGATGGACAACGTAGCCTTGCATGAGGTCGTCGGACGCCTGAAGTTCGGCCTCAGATATTTGACCGTTAAAATGGTCGACTCCTCTCTTCATCACCCATATTCTCCTTGCCGATTTGGAAACCGCACATTTGCCTATTGTATTAAGCACATCTGGTACAGTTACGAGGAGCTCGAATACCAACGCCCACCTGGAAGATCTTGAGGAGTGTCCTACCCAAGCAGGATCACTTGGAATCCCGTCAAATTGCCACCAGACGTCCACAACCCAGAGAGGTGTGTGCTTCACCGTCCCTTCCCTCCGCTCTAGACCGCCTATAGCAGAGCCACAACAACGGCTCGACCGATTGACGATAGAGAGTTCAGAGCGACATGGAGAAAAACCAGAGCGAGGGAACAAAAAGACGCTCAATGGACGGCCCTCGGCCTCCCCGGGTCCATCTGAGCAGCGAGGACTTCCGCAGCGGCCCTCAACTGAACACAACACCTCCAGCCTACGCGTCCCAACCACTCCCCCGAACCTCCACCTTACCTAGAGCCTCCAACCTCCGCGTCCACTCGTATCGACCACTATGGAGGCGGTACACGTACAGGCTGTAAGTCCACGCACCTCCTCTGCCGCCCAACTTTGGCTTGCTCCGGTGATAGAGCTGAAAACAAATCACCGGCAGCAACACAATGCGAGCCACCCACATCTCCCTCCGGAGCCGCGGGTCACTTCCGGACTTCGTCTCGCCCAGGGCCTCCCGTCGTACCAGTAGGCCGTAAGCACGACTTCCGCCGGCTGCATCCGTCCCGGCTTACCTGCCGGCCACCGGCCCCCTCCAAGGGCCGCGGTACCCGCCCAGCAGTCCGCCCTCGCCTGTCCCGATCCACCTTCGTCCCATCCGAGAAGGCAATCCGCGTCGGGGACAGCATCAACACGAGTCCCACCGGCAGAAAGATCATGGAGGGAAGCGGTCCGTGGACAAGGGGAAGCTGACCTAGCGACTGTCGCGAAAGGCATTGCCTCCACCGGCAGTTACGGGTCATCGGTGGATGCTTGTCCTTTTATCCCGGGAATTCGGGGCCAGGGGGGCCCCTCTGTCAGAGGGTATTGCCCGTGACCGATGGCTTGTTCGCATAGTTATAGACGTGTTTTCTTAGATTTTCCTGCTGGATAGGCAAAAACCGTTTTGCTCTTACACCTTTCAAGCCGCCTCCCTCAACGTAAACGCCTTGGTATCTTAGGTTATGACACTCTATAAGCACCACAAAATCTATGACCACGCTGCTGCCACTATGTAAAAAACTCCGGGTACGATGCACATCACCCTCCAACTAACGTACAATTAACCTCACCAACAAAAAGACTATAGTATAGACTCGATAAAGATCCCGCAGCTCACGGTATATACCTCAACCTCTGCGTCGCGTACGCCGCACCCAGCGTGCTCAAGGCCCCGATAAACAGGCACACGGCGATCGCGTTCGGCCCGTCGGTGCCGTGGTGCTCCGAGGGGTTCGCGTCGGTCGCCAGCTCCGGCGACTTGCCGGGCTCCAGCACCGCGAAGATGACGGTGCTCATGAAGGTGCCGATGAACTGCGGGAGCGTGGTGTAGATGTTGAGTATCCCGAAGTAGACGCCCGACAGCTCCCCGGTATTCGCAGGGGACGAAGACGACTCTGCTGCAGAGGAGGACGACGCGTGGCGTTGGGCGGCGGTCGCGGCGGCGGCGCGGTCCGTCATCTCGATGTTGGAGCTGACCGACAGGCGGCGGTAGGACCCGCTCGCGGGCTCGCCGCTGAGCTTGTTGACTTCTACGCCTAGGAAGGTGGTGGGCGCCCACATGGCTATCGTCCAGGGCAGGCCGCAGATGGCGACCAGGACGGTGGCGAAGCGGAAGCTGGCCGCGAAGGGGGCGAGGGACATGGCGGCCGAGTAGACGAGGTGGCTGCAGAACCAGGCCGTCAGGAGGTCGGGCTTGATCTTGTTGAGCTTCTCGATCCAGGGCGCTATGCTCGCCGGCGGGCGGTGGGTGAAGGACTCGTCGTCGGGCGCCTTGATGAACAGGGGCAGGATCCAGGCCGACAGGAAGGTCACGAGGCTGTACACCGTGAGCGCCATGCTGCCTATCCGCCCCATGTCGCCAAGCGCGTCGGAGCTGTTCTTGGCGTCTTCGGGCACGTCGTAGCGGAAGTACGTCTCGCCTACCCACGTGCTGCTGTAGATGAGGAAGGGGAACCAGCCGATCCACGACCAGAAGACCGCCCAGCAGATGGCTTGGATCCTCGGCGGGAGGGTGAGCAGCGTGGACCAGATCTGGGAGAAGACCTTGAAGCGGCCGTGTGATCGGCGGGAGTCCGGTTTGACAGATATGAGGATCCGCTCGCTTACGGCCCAGCAGGTTATCGACGAGCTGGCGAGCATGCCGAGGGCGGCGATGACGGTGAGCTGCTTGAACTGGGTATCACCCAGTGTTGGGCCGAGGAGCGAGACAAGGTCGATTGCGCCCATCCCGTAGCCGGTGATGTGGCCGACCGAGGACATGCGGCTTGCCCACGCCGCGCCGGCCTGCTGTTTCTGGGCTGGTAGTGTGTCGACGACGAGACTCCTCGAACACGACATGACGGCGTTGATGGCGAAGTCGGTGGCATATAGTGCCAACACAGCCAGCGCGATGGTGGGCACCTTGGCGCTCTGCTTGTCGGCAATGAAGAAGCTGACGATCTCCTTTGTGAAGCCGAGGCAGAGGAGACTGCAGACGACAATCAGGGTCGCCGCCATGATGATTGGTCGCCTTCGCCCCCATTTCGATTTCGACTGGTCTGATATGACTCCTATTACCGGCTGGACTACGAGACCCGACAGAGGCCCTGCTATCCACACCACCGACGTCTGTCCTTTTGTGAGACCGAGCGAGAGGAGGTAGGGCGTGCAGTAGGTCATCTCGATTCCCCACGTGAAGCTGTGAAAGATATTGTCAGCGAAGCGCAGGAACATCAAGGCGGGCAAATAACGTACGTCATGCCAACCGAGCTGAATGTCAACAGCATCATGCGCACCGTCTCGGAGCTGCCCTTCACCGAGGGCTGACCTGCCCAGCTCGACATGTTGGCGGGATCGTCCTCCAGAAAGGGGTCGTCTTCGTCGTCGCTCGTGGCGCGTGCTATCTGTTGCTCGCCTTCGTCCTGCCGATTCCCGTCTTCAATCTGGAGCCTGTCCTCTTCCTCCCCATCGAACGAATGTGGTTTCGGTTCTGGAGCGAGTGATGCTATATGGCTTGCCAGAGCGTGCTCTTTCTCGCAGTGATCGTTGGCAGACGCGGGTTTATGCAACGTTGGCTCGGTCGGTGGAACTGCGTAGCCTTTGTCGAAGTCAACATGTGTTTTTCGCGTCGAAGGTGTTCCAGCCAGCGGGTTATTTGACCTCTGCGCCATCTTGCGCCAAGGCAGAGGCATACGCGGCCGTCCAGGGGGGGATTAGAGGTTTAAGATCAATGTCTCTCTTACCGGCATACGAGCTCCGTGTTGGCGTTTGTCACGCCGGGTTGGCAGTGACTAACACGCTGGACGTCCCAAGCGTCGGCGGCAAAATATGTTCCAGGAAGTCGTGGCTTGGTCGCGCCTGCGTTTACAAACCGTCGCACAGACCAGATCACAAGACGGATGCAAGAATGTCTCGAGACGGGACAACATGTGCGTGTAAGTCGCTTATCGGACACGCGATCACGATGAGATACGAGGCCATGATAAAAGGGGTTAGCATTAAGGTACCGAGCTGTGACGTACCGTTCCGCGCAAGCATGTCAGGTACAAATTGCTCGGTGGGACCTGTTACTCGGTGCGATGTGCACCGAAGTTCTTCCCAGTATCCTTAAGCTTTAACGTTGGACATCATCCTTCACATGTGAGGACGGCAAGCAGAGCTGGATGTGGCCGTCAAATATAATAGTATTCCACGACTCAGATGCCACTGATAGCGATGGCAGCGGAAGGCGTCTAACCATGGGAAACCTTGGCAAGTACCCCAAGGGTTAGGGATGCCCCACCACCGATCGTCATGGAGGGGCAGATTTTCGCGGCGCCGGTGCCGGGCTCAGGAACGTGTTGCAACTTTTCGATCGCATTGGGCTCCAACCCCACGGTGCACCAGAGACCGCCTGAATACTCCCCGTTGCGACTACAACATATAATCAACTTCCGAGCTTGACGCCGTCAAACTCTTTGACACTACCAATTGGCTGGATATCCCTCAATTCGCAACATGCAAGTACCCCTCCCCTCCCCGTAGCACAGCGCTGTGCTTGAATACCGTGCTCTCACTTGAGTCACATCCTCGGAGCGCATGCCCTGTCATTGAAAGGCGCAAGAGCCCGAGTATCTAATGCCATATCTGCAGCTTTTCTGCGCCTCCTGGTAGACGGCGGCTGGTGCTACTCAACAGTAGTCCTCGACTTATACAGCGCATTCCCAGACGAGTCATCGCCAGCCATGGATCTCGTCAACCAGTTAGTCCACCTCTCTGCGTTGCGTCCCACCAGCCCTCAATGCCTCTTTCTTCTGCCCTATACACTCCCTCGACCACCTCGGAGATGTGCGAAATGCTGACCCTCCAACAAAGTCTAGAAGGCCGTCTGCTCTTTGCCGTGCCCAAGAGTGAGTCACCGTCGTTTCCCCCGCTTCTCGGCCCATCATCTAACCCATTGTGCCAGAGGGCCGCCTCCTCCAAGCCTCCCTAAACCTCCTTGAAGGCGCCGACATCCAATTTCGCCGCGAGAACCGCCTCGACATAGCCCTCGTCAAGAACCTCCCCATCGCCCTCGTCTTCCTCCCCGCAGCCGACATCCCCACCTTCGTCGGCGAGGGCCGCGTCGACCTAGGCATCACAGGCTACGACCAGGTGCAAGAGCACGATGCCGGCGTGCGCGCCATCGCCGCCGCGGCGGGAATGAGCGCCGAGTCGCGGAAAGCGGCCGACAAGCTGCAGGGCTGCGAGACGGTTATGGACCTCGGGTTCGGACACTGCAAGCTGCAGGTACAGGTGCCGGCCAAGGGCGCGTATGTGACGACCAAGGACCTGGTGGGCAAGAATATCGGCACCAGCTTCGTGAGGCTGGCGGAGGAGCACTTTGCCAAGTTGGAGGCGGAGCAGGAGGGCGTGACCAACGGGGATATTGCCGGGAGGAAGCTCAAGACCAAGATAATCGAGCTCAGCGGGAGTGTAGAGGCTGCTTGTGCGCTGGGAGTGGCAGACGGTATCGTGGATCTTGTCGGTACGTAACCCATCGCTCCCATTCCCAACCTCCAGACCTCTAAACACCCCACGTCCCCCAGAATCCGGCGAGACGATGAAAGCCGCCGGCCTCAAAGCCATCGACACAGTAGTCGACTCGTCCGCCATCCTCATCCGGTCCCGCAACCCCAGCAACCCGGACGTGGTCGAGCTGATCGCCTCGCGGATACGCGGCGTCATCACGGCCCAGAAGTACGTGCTGTGCCAGTACAACATCGAGCGCTCCAGGCTGGACGAGGCCAAGACCATCACGCCCGGCAAGCGCGCGCCCACGGTCACCTCGCTCGAGGAGGAGGGCTGGGTGGCCGTCTCCTCCATGGTGGAGAAGAAGAAGATCGCCCCCGTCATGGACGAGTTGACGAAGGTCGGGGCTACGGATATTCTGGTGCTGGACATCCACAACAGCAGGACAAGCTGATGGCGATGATTTGGGAAAATCAAGATTGGTTTTAGGAATATACCCTTGCGCCGTTCTTGGAATCTAGGTTTCAAGTTGGATAGAATGGGCAAAATAGAGAGGAGCAAGAAGGCTTATGGTTGCATGATTGACTATCTATCTATGACTATCTACTCAAGACAAAGAGGATCACGCGCATACATACAGTCGCATTGTGTAAAGAGAGTTCTATCCCTCGAGCATGACCATGAGGTCAAAGTTCGCATACAGCATCGTAAAAAGATAGACACGACAACATGGTAAGCCTGTAATTTGTTCCATTGTTTACAGAGCCTAGCAAGCTCAACCGAACCGAAAATAAGAAACCGGTATCAAGACAAGAAAGTCATTAAACAAGTACATAAGAAAGCCCTTCCATAAGCAGAATACCACCCAGAGCAGCGCAGCCCCAGCCACGGGGTAGTAACACAAGCCCGTCCTCGCAGGACAGCCTCGGACCCCCCCGTTTCACCTAGTAAATCGGCCTCCCCTCCTCCCAGCTCTTATGAACGCCCTTGACCACCTCCTTCCCCTGCGCCTCACCCTCGTCCTCCTCCTCCCCCTTGACGTCCGGGCCCCAGCTCACCCTCCCGCTCTTCCGCCTCCTACCGCTGCTCCCGCCATCGGTAATAGCACCCCTCGTGGGGCCGATCCACTCCCACGCCCTCCCGACCTCGCCGTTCCTCCCCTCCCTCTGGCCCGTGCGCACGTTACTGTTCTGCTCCACCACAGCCTTGACCTTGGCCCACACCCTCTGCCGGTCGGCAAGGCTGTGACGCGACCGCAGGACATCGTCCCGTAGGTTCGGCAGGAACAGGAACGCGTCGTGGCTCGGGCCCTCTTCGAAGGCGAGCTCCTTCTGCGCCGCGAGCCGCTCGAGGACCAGGTCCACGAGCCCGGGGATCTGGGCCGCCGTCTTCTTGTGCGAGCGGTACCGGCCCCGCCCGTAGAGCGCGGCCAGGACGGCGAGGACTAGAGATCCAATGCCGACTCGATGTCGCGCCAGTCCGAGCTTGACGCTTCTACGGACCGCGCACCCGAGCGGAAGGCGAGCGAGAGAGGAGGATGATAGCCGCGATTGCGGGGGAGGAAGATGTCCGGGATCGCTGGCTCTAGTGGTTCGGCGACGGGTCTGGTTAGTTCGCTTGGTCAGAAAAAAGACTGAAGAATCACGTGTGGAAGATAGGAGTGGGTGGTAGGGTGGAGAGGCACGGGGGCAGGACTTACTCTGGCTGTTCTTCTTGGACAACCTCCACCTCGTCGCGGGCCTTGATCTCGCCTATCGCCGCTGTCCAGAGGTCGTCGAATTCGTCCTTGGACATCCGCTTGCTCCTTTTCCGGGAGAGCGTCTCCTTGAGCTCCTCCTCGTCGATCGCGGGGCTCTCGACGACGGGGCCTTCCTCGACCAGCGGCTCGCCGCACTCGTACTTCGCGCGGCGGTCCCTAAGCTCTTCGATTGCGCGGTCGGCGACTGATTGCACGCGGCGTACCTTCTCGCCGTCCGGCTCGCAGGTAGGCGGAAGAGGGATCAGACCGCCGAGTGATAGTGGGTGCGGCTTGAGGATGAAGTCTTGCTCGCAGCGGACGGAGAAGTCCTCGTAGCAGTAGGCGTGTGGCGGACACGGCTCGCACTGTGGTTCGACGAGGGCGAGCGCCCAATCGGGGAGTTCAATGTTCTCGGGTAGGTTGATGAGTGGCGTGGGAGCGCGGCCGAGACCGCAGTAGCCGACTGCGATCTTCTCCTGTCGGTACCAGATTGCGTAGACCGCGAGCATGACAGGTAGTAGAACCGAGAGGGCATTAGCTGTCAAGCTCGACTTCTTTGTGCGGACGGCGGGTGGTTCCAGCTTTGCCCGGCGCAGGATGGCTCGTTGAGGGTCTCTGGCCTCTTCTTGCTGCAGCTCAAGCTGCGCTTCGGGTGTGAACTCTTCGCCCGCTTCGACGACGGCCAGCTGAGGTGTCTTGGGGCCATCGCTCAGGCGCTGACCGACTTGGTCTGCCGAGCGGTAGAGGTCCGAGTCGAAGGGGCCGTCTGTCCGGCGTCGGTTTGACGGGGTTTTGCTCTTTGTAGACTCGGGGCCCGTGGTCTTTCTACGACCGCCGCTTGGTGTCCTTGAAGGTACAGGAGGTGAGCTGCCACCGCTCTGGAACGGGTTGTCGCTTGAAAACACTCCCTCCGTCTCCGGTGTCCGCTTGAAAAAGCTCTCCTCCCTAGGTGGCTCCAGCTTGACTGGCGGCGTTGTGGCAGTTACCACGCGCCGCGGTTTCCGTGTCGAGCGAGTTACATCAGCATCGGTGCTATCCGTGTCAGACACGCCGACGGCCTGGGCGCTAGCAGACCGTGACTGCCGCTTGCGCGGACTCTCGCGAGTAGCAGCTGTGCTGGGGTCGGGCTCCGGGTCGACCGACTCACTCTTCAGCCTGGTGCTCTTCCTAGGAGACCGGGCTCTGGTGACTGTCGGTGGCGGCATCAGCTCGTTGTCATCCATCGAGGCGGATTGCTGCGAGTCGGCATCGACGATGCCTTTGCTCATTCGCTTGACTCTGGCGCGGGCCGCGAGGATCTTCTTGGATTGTGGCACAACGTGCTCGTTGAAGAGGTCGATGAGCTGCGGCTTCTTGGCGGTTGATGGATACTGGACATTGTGCGCGACCAGGATAGAGCGCAGCCGTGGCACGGTCAGCGACTTGGGGTCGAAGCCCCCTTGGAGGTAGTCGACGCTCTCGTTGTCCGACATGGTTGCTGCTGCCACAGGGCTGATGGAGATAGTCTTAGATGGAGAGGACCCCTCCTAGATAAGAGATGGCCGATCCCGACGGAAGCGATGCTGTGCGACGAAGGAGCGTAAAGCTCGCAGCGGGGAGCTTGGAGGAGATATGCAGGAATCAGCAAACGCCAAGCTGACGTCTTTACAACATCTGCCAGAAGCTTTCTTAGACCTCGCAATCCCGGCAAAGCGGTCGCATGTGCGCAGTCCCTGAAAGAGCACTGCGACACCAATTGTGGCCTGGCGACAATGTGATAGGTGCAGCCTGATGGAATGAGAGCAGTGGAGGGCGGGAAGTATTGATTTTGATATGAAGTGGGTGGGCGAACGAGAAACCGGTTGTCTGAGGCAACAAAGCTAACAACCTAGTGACAAAGGCCACTTGTCATGCGCCACATGGAACGCCACATGACCTAGCTACGTAAGCATTTCCAGCCACATGACTCTCAGAACCACGCTGGCTACGACATTCCCCTGGGACAGGAACAAAACAGAAAGGACATTTCTGGCTTACCCATGCTGAGGATTGTTGTCCTGTTGAAGTGGAGAAGTTGAGATGACGGGGAACCAGCGCTGTTGCATCGCGCCGTCGGTATTATTATTGTGCTGCCCACGGTCTGTGACGAAACTGTTCGGCTCCAAAGAACAAACACCGAACCACCGCGCTCATGCATTCCTCCATTCATGCGCCTCGCGAAGTTCCCCATCGCGCGAGCGTCGCCGCGTTGCATGACTGTACGAGTGTGCCGTGATACCAAATGCGCCAGTCAGAAACACCAAAACCTGCTGATGTTGAAGCCTTCCATAACCCTTCGATGAGATCGCACCGTCAAGACACCGCTCACCCACAGACAAGTTCTTGCGCGACTTGCGCGACAGGAGGCATCATCTCGCCGTCAAGCCACTATTGCGACGGGCGAAGCACTACTCCCCTCCACCATCCCCTCCCCCATCCGCTGCCCCCTCCGCCGCCGTCACGCCCGCCATCCCGGCCAACTTCCTCTCCGCCTCCTCCGCCCGTCTATTAGCCTCCTCCACCTCCTTCTTCAGTTGGCGTATATAGTCAATCGCCAGCTCGACCGTAGAGGCCTTACTATTCGGCACCCCTCCGCCCCCACCCCCTTTCTTCTCCTTCTCCCTCTCCCTCTCCCTCTCCCTCTCCTTCTCCTCCGCCTCCTCTTTGGCATCCTTCTTCGCCTGCGGCAGTAGCGTCGCCATCTCCAGCAGCGCGTTGTTGATCCTGTTCCTCCTCCCTTGCTCGGCTATCTTGTGCGAGGTGCGCTTGGAGGTCAGGTTGGTGGAGAGCTCGGTCGGGTAGGAGACGCCCGGCACCGTGTTGCCCTCGAGGATGCGCTGGTAGTTGGACTTCGTCGCCAGGAGGTGGGAGGCGGTGTCCTCTGCCGAGCCGGGGAGGAGCGGCTTGATGTTTGGCGAGATCTTGGGGAGGAGGGCCGGGGATACGTGCACCGAGGATATGGACGAGCGCTTTTTGCTGCCTCGCGCCGATAGGAGAGGAGTCTTGCGCTCTGATGAGGAGGAGGTGGGGAGGATCTGGGGGGATTGAGTTGCGGAGGACGTGCTCCTGGGCCTGACGAAGGGGGAGTGGGTTGGTTGAAAGGCGGACGGGGTCGCTGAAGCGGACTCGGAGAGGATGGATTTCTGGGAGTCCACCGTGGGCATGGTCTGGGCCTTGGGGAAAGTGGCGGATTCGGGAAGGTCGAAGCTCTCGATATGGTCGGTTGCAAGCGGCTCCTGACTGCTGGCCGTGGCTCCGGAGCCGCGGTTGTTTGGCGAGCTTAGCTTCATAAGAGATGCTGGCGTTGCCGGTGACGGCATCCCCGGCAGCAGTACATGGCCTGGTAAGTGGTGCGCCTGGGTTTGGGGCGCCAGAAAGGGAGACGGTTTGGCCGACTTTGGCTTGGGTATTGGCGGCGGTGGCATGTCTATTAGTGTGCTGTCGTGGAGCGCTTCAGGTGACACCGAGCTGTTGTGGTCCGAGTCTGTAGTGCCTGGTGTCGCCGAGGATGAAGTCGGCAGCGCGGGCAATGGCAGTTGCTGCTGCTCCTCGGCTGCCTCGACCAAGTCGCTCAGCACTTGCTCGTTGAGAAGGGGCGTCGAGGCAGTCTTCTTCCGCTGTGGCTTGGTGATGGGTGACTGCCGGACACCTGCTTTGCCCCTTTTCGTGGGGTTCTTCCTCACTTTCTTGGCAGTATCTGTCATCAGGCCCGAGAGCGGTGAGCTTTCCATGCCATCTTTGACCGGGCTCGTGGTTATTGAGCGCTGCGTGTGTTCATACGATATCATGTTGTCATTTTGCGCATGTAGCGCGGGCGATGTGAGGGGGCTGAAGTAGGCGCCCGGAACGGTGAACTGGGCATCGATAGGGAAGTGTGTCTCAAGCGGTGTTACGGCAGGTGACACGAGCGGAGTGAATAACATCTGGATATAGCTTATCAGCGCTGTATCTCGTATTGAAGCAGAGAGAGAGAGAGAGAGAGAGAGGAGAGAGAGAGTTTGCGGGGGCTTACATCTTGCTGGTCTTTCAGCCGCTGATAGCGGTAGTCCAGAGGCTGTTGTTGCGGTGTCTGGTCCGCGTGGGAGTGATTTGAGTAGAAAGGGTTGGCACCGGCCTGGATCTCGAGACTCTGAGGAGTGGGCGGCACGATTCGTTGCTGCCGCGCAAACAGAGCGGCCTGCTGCTCTTGGAGCTGCTGCTGTTGGTGCTGTAGCTTCTGCTGCTGCAGGAATTGGATCTGCGCATCGATGGTATTGACGAGGGCTTCGGTAGGGGTCGGAGGCGGGATCATGGTCGCCGGGATGGGCTGGTAGGAGACGGCAGAGGTCATGGCAGGCATCTGATGCAGACCGCCAGGGTCAGACCTCGCCAACATGTCTGGGGCGTCGACGCCGGACATGGCCGTGTCCAACGAGGCCTGGCGGTGCTGATCCGACAGCATGTGATTGTTTGCGCCATTGCCATTGTGGAAGTCCTGGAAATCGAACTGCATGTTGTCGCCCATGTTTGCCATGCCACTCATGTCCAAGAATTGGTGGAAGTCATCGTCCTGGCCCGACGGCATGTTGTGGTCCTGGCCATTCCACGTCGAGTTCATCATAGACATGGGCCCAGGGCCGGCCGACCTCGGCTCGTCCTTTTTTATTTTTCCTGTAACAGACCAAGCCTCGACAATTCGTCCCAAAGTCCAGAGTCCGCCTTGCCTTGCAGAATCTGTTCCCAGATGAGCGGCCGAGGAGTCGTACGCAAGTTGTCCAAGTCGCGGCAGGTGTATTACGGGGTTATCAATTCGCTTGACTCGAGTTCGCTACAACCCCAGATTCGCTATGTTTCGCGAACCTTGAGCCGATTCCGCGGCCGTCGCCGTCGCTGTGCGCTCGAGCTAGGTACTAGATCCTGGTGCGGAAGAAAAGGCCTCTGGATTGCATATCGGTAAATTAATATAGGCCTTGTGTTCGGAGACAATGTCGTCGTCGTCGTCGTCGTCGTCGTCGAGGCCGGAAACCGACGTTGGAAAATGGTTCCGTGGAGGGGGGTTCGACATATGCTGGAAAGGCCGCCGCAGTGGGTGGTGGGGCAGATAGAGATTGAAAATTGGGGTCGGTTTCGCAGCTATCGATTGGCCGATGCCCGCCCGGAAACGCGAGAATGGAAGAAAACCGGAGGGACTCGATAACCCCCTGTCGTTCGGCTCATGGAACTACACTACCTTAACTCCAACAGACTCTCATCATCCCGCGCTCGAGGCCGCAAAATGAGCACTCGATTTGCTGAACGGCACACCTACTTATTACGTACATGCACATATCCGGCCGCGTGCTACAGTACCTAGCAATGGCTAGACATCGTCATACTACTGCTGAACTTGTGATATAATCAACTACATAGTGGGATGCATGGCCAATGGTTTGACGCTTTTCCTACGATGAACCTTGCTCGGGATCCTCTTTTGGAGCTACCGATATACGCGCTTACAACGGACGGGGAATGGCAACTGGGAGCTATCCCCCGAACGGTAGGTCCCCTAGAAAAATTTGATGCTGACTATGAGAGCGACTACGACAGGAAGAGGACCTTACCCGAGGGTAATAATCGTTGTGCACGCTGCACCAGGGCATACAGTAGGATCCTGACCCGAGTTTATGGCGAGACGTATGGGCATATTGGTACGTGTAGCTAGGCTTACTTTCCGGTCAGGAGAGCAAGATGGATGCTGTCCAGTGGGCTGTCGGTCCAGCTCCCCATGTTGGGCGCTCGCCGCGGCATGACACCTCGCTGCCTCCAGGTTAGGCTTGGTCCCGCAGCCACCTGCTGCATCCTGCATCGTGATGCATGGGGAGCTACATCAAATCTCGACGAAGCGTCATGCTGCCAGCCACCGGCGGAAATACCGCCACCAACTTTGATGCGCAGCTTTTGACGTTGCACTAGTACCCCCTGTGTTCGAGCCTTTGGAGCAACAATACTGGATAATGGCAATGATAGCGATCAAGGAAGTCACAGACATGCAGATGACGATTGTCGGCCTGTCAGTCCGACGCGATGAGAAAACCCCACGAGTCGACGAATGTGGGGGTCAAAGGTCTCGACCCCAGGACCCCTTCCTTGATCAGTTGCACCAATCGGGTTAGGGTTCAGCCACGCTCCCGTTTCGTCACCGACGACCGCCAGATGTGGACACCGACGACCTGCCTCTACAGCCACAGTAGGTAGGTGCTACTCCCACGACAAGACCTCCCCGTGGGGAGATACCGGATCCCCCTCATTTATTCATCTGGGTCATCCTGTGTCTAACTACCTAGCTACCATGACCAGACATTTTCACTATGAGGATAGTGGATGTACTGACAGACCTGGAGACCTGGCGGATTTTGGCGCTGTGCCCTGCATGTCTTGAATACGCACTCGCTCAGCTCACACTACACAATAACCACATCTCAGCTTGTTCCGACACGATGTGGCAGCAAGTTGCTCTAGACTTATTCAATCCCTGCTACTTACCTCTCTATGTCTGTTCTCCTGTCCAGCATCGGTCACTCACGAACCACTCGAGGAACTGCCAGCATCCTAGGGCCGGGCATCTCGTCCGAGTACCCCTCCTTCTTCAACTCTTCAGCGAGACGTATCTCATACTCGGCGTCGACAGCAGACTGACGCGGCGTCTTGCGGAAGAAGTCCTGCATCTTCGTTAGCAGGCTCGTCACCTTCCCCGCTGCCGGCTGCTTTCGCTCACAGGCCTGGCAGAGGAGGTAGTACCTCTTCACGACGGTAGGCGGGTCGCGATCTCCGTGAAAGTGGTTCGTGAGGTCTGGTTCGTCCTTGAAAGGGCAGAAGGAGGGGCACTCGTGGAGGCACGACTCCCGCCGGCAGTGCACAAGCCGCCTTTTTTTGACCATCGGCCTTCGGATGTCTGGGTCAAACGACGGCCCTCCGCACTTTGGGCAGTGCCAGAAGACGAACTCGCAGGTACACATCGTGTGTCGAGTCGAGGAGAGGTGTGCCTACCAAGTGGTAGAGAGTTTGGTGGTGGCCGAGACTTCATGGGAGGAGACGGAGACTTATGTATTTGTATGAACGGCCCGGCCTCTATTTCAACAACAAAAGATCTGTCGTATATGACAATGGGTTTGTCTCAGATAACCATGGCAAACATGGCGTCGTCGACAAAGAACTTTGTTATGTTTCGGCTGGAATTGTCTGGACGCAAGGACTTATGTCGGAAAGCTAGCTCAATATCCTGCGATCTACCTTCCCTCGAAGAAGCGACTACCGAACCCTTTGGAGTCGGCGTACAACAAACCTATTTCGACAACCGACAACAAAGGAGTTTGTCATGGGAAGTCAGCAACAAGACCAGTGACGAGACTAGTACTCGAATACGGACAGCAAAGAGTCTACAGCTGTCCTCCGAAGACATGACCAGTCTCTTCTGTTCTCTTGCCTACTGAAAAAAGGAAAATGTGTTTTCCTATGCCATCTACAAGCCAACTCTTGAAGTCTACGCCGAACACTATGCGCCGCAGCGTATTAGCCGCTTACTTTTTGTAATCAGAATACTAGCTTCAGCAGTATTATTGAACGAAAACTAGGTTTGGTGCAGAGGACGACATTACAACTCATCAGCATTTAAATTTTGATCCATTTGTCACCATCTATTCCCAAGTTCCTCTAAGTCTATCACAATATGCTCCAACCCAGAACTTACCCATAAGTCTTATCCCATAAACCAGTCCACAAGCTCTGCTTCTGCGGCCATAGATGGCAATTTCCGCCTTATCTCGCTTCCTCAAGTATGCCTCCATCCTCCTTTCGTCAGGGAGGGACTTACCTTGCTCAATAAAACCACCACCCGTACTTGATCTCCAATCTCATCTTTGTATCACGCACCCACCAGCGCAGCTGCATCTTCCGCGTCACCTCGGGCGGATTATTCGGCCCGAAGTACCACCCATTCCACCTGGCATACTCCTCATAGCACTCCCTATCCTCCTTCTCCAGCCGCCTATACAACTTCCTATTCTCCCCGTCGGGTTTCCAAGACGTCGGCACCCACGTCGACAGACCCCACCGGAGCTCCAGTCGCTGCCTGAGAGGGGCGTTGTCCCTGAACTCCCGCGACCGCAGCAGCTCGCAGCGGCCGCAGGTAAGGACGTAGCGCTTGACCATTGTCGGGGCGCTGAGCGCTTCGGGACACTCGGGCGGCGGCACCTGCATCATCTGCTGTGCCGTGGGGCACGCAGGCGACCAGCAGCAGAGGAGGCGGCTCCGCCGCTCGAGCTTGCCGACCTCGTAGATCCAGCGGACTGGGTAGGTGGGCCCGTGGCAGCTGGGGCAGTACCAGTAGACTTGCTCGAGGACGCACATGTTGTCTTGCGCGGGTACAGTGTTGTTGGAGATGTTGTAATGGGGATATGTTTGGTGTAGAGGTCGAGTCTAGGTGTTCTGACCCGGGAGAGGTGTGGCAGGTGGAACGTGTGATAGGCACAGAGCGTGACTAATAGAGGGAATATATATGATAGATAGATAGCGTTCTCATATGTCACGTACGAGGTATCATCCTTTGTCTCATAACAGTCAAGCTTACCTTCGAGAATAAAGACCGTATCGTCGATAACAAAGGGCTTGTATTAGACAATAACATGAACAAGGGGACACAGACTGACCATACCACCTCGACAATGAATGACAAAAAGCTACTGAGGAGAAACAATGAACGCAATGCTGAAGTTTCCTCATCTCTTTGGTGGCTCTGGCAGGGTGAACAAACGCACCTTTGAAGCGTGTCAGGACATTGTGTGATATCAACATGAGAAAGCAGCGGGGAAGCACGCTCCTCCAACTGCCTTACTTCTGTTTGTCTATCGCCGTCTCTGATATTGGTGAGTTTCTGTCTGGTGTCAGAGTGCTGATATGAGTAGTGGGATGTCGTCTTTAGGTACAATTATCTTTCTAGGACCTGAATGCTTCCATTTCCTACATTCAAGCCCAAACGCGCATCAAAAGTTGGGGGAGCGGTTACATATATCACACTGCGGTAATGACGTACGGAAATACGAGCACGAGTCACAGTAGGATATTCACAGGCAGTACGCATAGGATATTAGTTTGTTTTGTCGAGAGAGTTAACCAGCTTTCCCCTGAATTCCCCTGCTCTGTTTTACCTTTCTTTTCCTTGCCGTTACCAATCTCTGTCCTTACCTGTCTCATACGGACCTCTAGCACAGATACGAAAATATAGTAGCTAGTGTGCAAACGGCCTACCTAAGGACACTGTAATGTCGTACCTGCTGAGGAGTCTGTTATAGTACCGGTACATCCAGTTGGGTGCCCCCTCTCACCCCTTGTTCCTCAGCAAAGGTCATGTCTAACCAAGTTACAACAAGGATACATCATTAAGCACTGTGAATCCCAATGAAAGCAGCAGAACACTTCTCTGGCTCGCCCAGTAAAAGAGCCGATATCTCGGAACAATAGACTTCTAATTGTAAGGTTCAAGAACTCGGAGCAACACACTTGTGGTTGGCGACGTCATACTGAAATCTGCTTTGAGCCGACTGACCAGCAGCAACCGCTGCCCGTCACTCTCGCTCGGCAATTCTATCCTTTGCACAAACCGACCACCAGGTTCCAAAACTACGCCATCCTGCTGTCTCTCCATTGTATCCAAGCCCCAAACATGCTCCCAATTCTAACTCCTTCCCATCTAAACCCCCCAACTCATATCCCAATTTTTTTTGGATTTTGTTTCACACCCTCGAAACCTCAACCCTCAACCCCCCATCCAGTCCTCTGAAGACTCTCACACTCCTAACATCCGTCCCCCACCTCCACACCCTCCGCAGTCCTTGCCTCACCCACTTCCCGACCCTCGCGGCCCGCCCCGCCCACTCGGCCCGCCGAAAGCACCCCGCGCACACCATGCTCTCGTCCGTGACCCGCACGATGTCGTAGGCGCCGTCCCACCTCAACGGCGGTACCCGACTGGTCTGCTGAGGGCCGTCATGGAGGTCGTCGAGGTCGTCATCGAGTTCGAAGTAGCTCCTCTGCGTGCACGACTGGCCGGCGAGGCGCGCGGGGCAGGGGACGAGGGCCGCGATGGGCTGTGCGGTGAGGGTTAGGCGGCAGAAGGGGCAGACGTACTGGGTTGAGGTTAGGATGCACATTTTTGACTTGGGGAGGGATAGGTATGTGGCGATGGGCTGGGATTGGAAGGAAGAGGGTGCGGTAGGGTCTGGGCTGGTGCGTAAGGATAGAGGTGTGTAAGGAGTTGACAAGACGCGGATATGCTGAGAATAAGACAAGCCTGGGAGTTAGAAGCGTACTGTGAGGTGTAGATGTGTGGAGTTGTTGGTGAGTGCTGACGAGGTCGGATGTACCTGTGGAAGGGCTCGGGTTGCCTGAGAATAGATGGACTTAGGAGAAGAGATACACAGCCAGATATACGCGTCGGAGTAGAAGACAGAACGAGCCTCCATCATGTTAGAAACAATGAACTGGCCATAGTACAATGTAGACATATCCTTTGGTGCTGCCCGGATACACCGGACAATGCATTGTCGGAACAGAAGCAAGAGCCATGAAAGGGATCACAAGAAAACACAACAATGCATACGTTATGAAGGACGATGTAGTATGTCATTGTCTGTCTTCCACCCATTACATTACACGCAGTACTAGAGAAGAAAGCCATCGGAAAGAACTAGGTATCTCGACAATAAAGCAGAGAAAAGACACGGTCCAAAAAGTCTGCCAGCAAGCAACACCCCGTAAGATCCCCCTTTTCCTTTTTCCTAATTATTCCAGGCCGTAGCCTGTTGCCCATCTCCCCAAGGAGTTGAGATGGCATACCAAAGCACCATATCTCTACCACGTGATAAAGACCCTAGACGAAATCGAAATGGCTGGTCCCCTCCTCATCCCAAGCAGGCAACTGGTCCTCCCTCGTGGGCGCCCGGACCCCCGAGCTGACGACGTGGATGTGCAGACCGGGGACCTGTCCCACCTCGACCGTCTTCCCCTCTGCCGTGCGGATGCCAACCTTCAGATGTTGCCTCAGATAAGGCTCGATATCCTCCGTCTCGAGACTGCCCAGCTTCTCGTCCAGGACCCTCTCCTTCAACGCCGCCGTGAGCGGCACCGTGCCGGAGATGTGCAATCCACGCATGTCCATCCCCGACATTGCCGGAGCCGCAAAGACACTCATCGAGCCCACCGAGTCCTCGGCAAATGCCCAATGCCAACTGTCTTCCGGGATGCTGTCCAGAAATAGATGGATGACGAACGGCCCACCCAGAGCCTGCTTGTCGACGCGGATATTGGCGATCCACTCCCTGTACCTCCCGTCCGCGACCAGAGAAGCCGGTACCTTCACCCCGGGACTCAGCCCGCCCTTCCACTTCAGCGACAGGCTGGCCGGGCTGGGCTGGCCGTACAGCCTATTCACCGCCGCCCGCACTCGCGACTGGAGGCGTCGTCGCTCCCCCTTCCCGCCGCCCTTCCCCGTGAGGCTCGCGCCCGCGACCTCCTGGTAGCTGTACCCCAGAACCTTCGGGTCGCGCACCATGTTGCTGTCCCAGAAGGTCCCGTCGGGCTTGGCGTAGAACGGGGTCAGTGCCGTCTTGCTGTCCTGGACGTCGCCCGCGGAGGTGGTGAAGCTGTTCACGATGGCCTTTGACGGGCTGATCCACGAGTCTGGGAAGAGCGCCTGCCACATGGCGAAGAGGCGGTCGACGTTGGCGTGGTGCAGGAAGAAGACCGGGTCGAAGGCGGAGAAGGGGATGTACGCCATGTGGCCTGTGCCCCCTCCCGCGATGTTGTGCACCGTGTCGTGGACGCTCTCGAGGGAGTCGTACGAGGTGTTGGTCAGGTCGGGGATCCAGCCCTCGTTGCTGAACTCGGTGTAGTTGCCGTAGTTGCTGAAGAGGTTGTAGAGCCGTTGCTGGAGCGAGACGAGGTTCTGGGAGAGGGCCTTCTCGACCCAGGTGTTGTTGCTCTGGGCAGAGGAGGTGTTGGTTGTCGGTGCGCGGACAGTCGACGGCCAGACGTCCCACTGGAAATGTTAGATACGAAAGATGCCAGGGAGGAGGGGGGGGATGAACTTACTGGGGCAACTTCGAGAAAGTCGAGCCCATCTAGAGGCTTGAACCGGTAACTAAACAGTGGGTTGGCGATGGTCTGCTTCCCATTGGGGCCGTCGACGTCGACAAAGGCATCTCCGCCGATGCTCTTTGGGAGCACGCTCTCCCCGGAAGGCGGGTTAGCGGCCCAGTCCCAGTAGGGGATGCGGAAGTTCTGGGCGGCGGCCTGGTAGCGTGTCCTGTCCTCGACATTTTCCCATTGTGAGGCAATATCTTGGATCACGCTGTAGAGGATATTCTGGCGAGACGCGTCAGTATCGGCCGGTGTGAACCCAGGAGAAACACCGCGTGCGACGGCACATACCTCGTACAAGGAGACATACGGACGGTGCCAGGTCGGAAACAGGACGGAGATGTGAGTGCAGTAGCCGCTCATCTCGTTTCCATTCGTAGCATTCACTCCACCCCAGCTCTGGAAAGGGACGCCGTGGATTCCTGGTTTTTGTCAGAGGGGTCCAAGTGAAGCGAAGGGAGTGATGAAAGGCAGAGGCACACCTGTGATCTGGTACCACGAAAGAGGGTCGCTCTGGTTGGTGTACTGCATCTTGCTAAGGCCGAGAAGGTAGAGCGTCCACTGGTCGCTGTCCTTCTCGAGCGTGCGGATCTCTTGGCGCAGAGGCAGGTCGCCGTCCGTGTCGGCGAGGCTCTTCAGCACCCAGGGTCCGGATGTCTGGCGCTTCAACAGCCGGTGCGCATCAGGGCCAAAGTCGTAGCCTGTATACTGCTGACTGAGCGCGGCGGTGGCGACTGTAATCACTGCCAACAGCAGATACCAGACGGTCGGGGCCATCGTCGCTCGCCTTCGTGGAAACGAATCGAAGCTCGGGAATGGGAGGCGTTACAGAGGACACGTCGGCTCGATCCGGCCGCACAGTAACCTGATATTGGTGATGCAGAATGGCCAAAAAGTCAAGAGACCGTGGGATAAATGTAACGGAGACGTGACGGGAGACGGGTGGTCGCCGTCGACAGTCGTGGTCGTGGAGGGCGAAGTTGGAGAAGGATAAAAGAAATACTGAGGCAGTCGAAACTGGGAACGAGAGAGGGAGTGAACTGGGTCAGGAAAGTCATGCTCAACTTAAGAAAGTCCCGGAAGGGCTGGTAGACGGCATTTACTTGCAAATGGGAAGCCGGATATCCGAGAAGCTGTCGTGCCAGGAAGTGTTTGCTGCCGGCTGCCCAAGCAGGCACGTGGTTTGCTCCGAGGGCGAGGACCAGGATACACTGAGGGGCACTGCCTGGCCAGTAGATGGAGGTGAGGTACATGTGATTATCTGGTCCGAGCAAGCTGAAATCAACTAAGGAGAGCCAGTTGTTCCTTCCTCTTGAAGTGCCCCTGTACAGCACCGGTGCCATGTCCACGGGAGACTCTATTTCCACATGTGGCATTTGGGCTCCCCTTCTCCCCTTCCCAATGAGCTACCTACCTTATCTTGCCTACTACCCCAAACTCAGGTGAGGTGCCATTGTACCTTAAGGTACGGTATACGGGCATCATGTTAGCAAGGTAACAAAGAGTAAAAGCGGTGAGCTGCACTATAAAGGGGTCACCATCATCTAACTCGCCTTGTGGCTCTGTGGCCATCCCTCGTGTTAGTTACCGGCTACCTGCATTGCCGCCATGTCATCCTTGTCCCTCCGTCTCGTACTCCCCAGTATCGGCCGGGAGTAACCGTTTCATCGACAGATATTGTGACGGAAAGCGTCTCCCTCGCCATAATTGGCCGAGGCAATAGTTAGATGACCAGATCTTTGGATGTCCTGTCGAGCTTCATCAGCATGGGAAAACGGAAGCACTCGCTATGCCTTGACCCAAGGTAACTAAGCATCCGGACACACAAACACCAGATCGTCGGTGTCTCAGCGCTTTGCTTTGCTGTGCTTGAACAACGACTTGTAGATTCCATTGACCAGTAACCTAACCTAACGCCCCAAGCCCGATCTATTGTACCGTAATCATCCCGCCCGCCATGGGCTTGAATGCCGACTTTTCCATCTGCAGACCCTCCAGCGCCTTTTGTCTCAGCGGGCCCCTCCTCACCGCATCCTTGGGGTCGAGCCTGTACTTCAGCTTGACCCCCATGGCGGCGAGTTCGACGTCGAGGAACTTGAGCGCGCCCGGCACGACCACGGTAGTCGTGTCGTCGCCGCCGATCCACTGCTGGCCCTGTCCGTCCTCCCATATCTCGCCCTCGACCTTCATCAGGTCCAGGTCCTCGATCTGGTCCAGCCGCTTCGCGCAGTTGCGGCACCTCACCGCCGTGACTGCCTTGCGCTTCCCGATGAACGGCGACACGGTTGGCTGGACCGAGAGGAAGGACCCGCACGACCGGCAGATCCACGACCGCGAGTAGTCGGAGCAGTTGAGCAGCCTGTCTTGCAGCAGGAACGCTGTTCCGTGTGCGAGCAGGGCGTCGCGCTCCATCTCTCCCACCCTGATACCGCCTCCCTTCTTTCTGCCCTTGATGGGCTGGCCTGTGGTAGGGACCACGGGCCCCGTTGTCCGCACCTGGTACTTGTCGTTGACCATGTGACGGAGACGCTGGTAGTAGACCACGCCAATGTAGATGTCGCAGCTGAACTCCTCGCCCGTGATACCGGAGTACATGGGTTCGTTGCCGTGGTAGTTGTAGCCCGCCTTCATCAGCTGATGACCAAAATAGTCTCCAGCCGTGTTCTCCTCGTCGAAGCGGAAAGGGGTCGAGTCTTGTGCGAGGCCATGCAGAGCACCAGCCTTTCCAGCAAGCGACTCGACAAACATACCAATCGTCATGCGCGACGGGAAGGCGTGTGGGTTGATAATGACGTCGGGCTGGATACCCGACTCCGAGAACGGCATGTCGATGGCCGGCCACTTCTGCGAGCAAACGCCCTTCTGGCCGTGGCGCGACGAGAACTTGTCTCCGATGATCGGTTGACGGGGGATCCGGAGCTTGATGGAGATGGTCTGCGCGACCTCATTGCCGTTCTCGCTGCCGATCACCCGCACCTCGTCGATGAAGCACTCTTCTGCCTCCTTGTACTTCTCGAAGTGGGTTATGCCGTCGCGGTTGATCAGCTGGCCGCTGTAGTCGGCTGATACCGTGTGCCAGGCGCACAAGACGTCGCCTTCGCGGATCAGCTGGCCAACGTGCGGGAGACCATCGTCGTCCAGGATGCCGCGTGCCGCAGCCTTGATGGGCGCACCTGGTGCGAAGCCAAACATCTTTTGGATGTTCTTGGTCGCCTTCGTCCTCGAGTCGTCCTTGAGCGTAATCTTCTTCGTCTTGTAGATCGTGCCCCAGCCGAAGCCGCGCTCGTGAGCCGACTTGTTGATGATCATAGCATCGTCCATGTCGTATCCGGTGTATGAGATGACAGCAACGACTGCGTTCATGCCGTTGGGGAAGTTGTCGAAGCCGTACGCGTTGTGCAGAGGCGACCGGACGATGGGCGTCTGTCCGGTCTGGAGACGGTACATCTTGTTGTCGGTCCGGTGCCGCAGGGCTGTCGCCGGAGTCCCCATGGTTTGCTTACCCATCTGACACTGGTACATGTTACGAGGCGACTGGTTGAAGTCGGAGAAAGGCGTCATGTTGGCGAGGATGGAGAGGATATGGGTCGGGTCGAACTCCACATGGCTCGACTCTCCGGGCACGACTTCCGGCTCCGTACATGCGATAGACATGTATGGCTGCTCCAGCGGGCCGACCAGGTCCTCGGTACCCGTGGGCAGGTACTTGACTGGCCTGACCATGCGCGAAGCCACCGAAGACATGTAGATGCCTGGGTACGAGCCGCCGTTGGACGGGGGAACCAGGCCGATCTCAAGCTCCTTTGGCACGCCTTGGTTGCCCAGGACCTTCCAGTGCCGGAAAGTCTCGGCAAGCCTCTGCGATTCATCCGGGGTGCACCATCCGATGATCTTGCCATCCAGCATGACGACAACGCTCTCGTCGGTCGCTGCCGATGATATATCGACAGCACCCAGCTCCACTGCCAGCCGTGGTATTTGCGACGCATCGACCGAGTCTGTCATAATCCTGCACTTGTGTGCCAGGTGATTGAGAAGACCACAGGGCGAGCCGTCAGGAGTGTGGACCGGGCAGAGGAAGCCCCAGGACTCCGGCAGAAGCTTACGGACAGTCGTGGTCTTGAGCTGGGCGAAGAAGCTACCACGATGGACTGCTCGGAAGTGACTGATAAAACGCAGGAAGTTGAGCTTCTCCGCAACAACTGTGAAGCCCGAAGTCTGCTGAAGATCCAAACCAGACGCACTGACAAGATTGCCAGTCGAGAGGAAGTACTCCAGGGTATTCCCTAGATTTTCATTCGTCCTCCTGAAGATCTTGATAGGGAAGTCCTTGGCGAACTGCTCCGAGACGAAGGTTGTGGTGTTGTTCCGGAAGAAGTAGTCCCTGAGGGCTTCCTTCAGGTTGTAGGACAGCAGCTCGTCCATTCTTTCCTTGAGGATCTGGGCATAGAGGAATCCGCCCAGCAGAATCTCTTGGTTTTGGACAGCATCGGGATTGTCGACGGCGCAGTCGCCGGCCGCTAGGGCGTACAGCTTCCGCATCATGAACAGAAGCATCTTGAACTTGTCCGTGTCCTGCTCTTCCGTGACATTGACACAGCCAAGGTGGACAAGCACGATCTTCCGCAGGAACTCGGTGCCCACCTCGAAGTTGGACATGGTATCGGGCACTCCCATGACGACCCTGAACTTCTCGCCAAGATATGCCCGGGTCTGCGTCTTGCTGTAAAGGCCGTAAACCTTGTATGTCCGGAGCAGCAGCTCGACCCGGTCCGTCAGGAAGGTGTTCTCGACGCCCTTGGAGTTGGGCGGTCCCACCAGACCCTCGAATATCTCTCGGTCGTTCGTCTCGACAAGCGCCTTGAGAACCATCATGACCGGAACGAGGTACTCGTTCTTTCGCCACGAGAACCGGAAGGTGACGTTGCCATCTTCGAGGTAGTGGAGGACGTTCGTCTGCGAGGTTTCATCAGGCCGTACCGAGCGTAATATGATGCCGTACGGGGTGTATGAGGGCCCGCGGTTGGTGAAACTGGGGCGGTTGATCGCCAAGGGAAAGTTCCGACGGTTGACCAACAAGAGACGGATGATCTTCTCGATCCCGTTGACGATGAAGTACCCTCCGAGTTCCTCCGACTCTTCCTTCCTCTTGACTAGCAGCGCTGGGGAGTTATTCTGCAGGTGACATCTGTTTGACTGCGCCTGTGTCAGCGGTGTGTTCGCCCAGAAGACTCCCCTTAAAGGCGGCAGCGAACTAGCTCACCTTTACCATGATCGGTAGCTGTCCAAGTTCACGGACGAACTCGACGGGGTCTCCGTTGTTAATGCGGTACTCAAAAGTGGCCATCAACTTTCCCCTGTACGTAGCGTGTCGCTCTCTGCATTCTGCAGGCAGGATCTCTCTGTTTTTGGCGAACTTATTGGACGGAGGTACCTGCGACTTCTGGAGCATGACGGCCTTGCATCGCACAGTCAACCTGTTCTTCTCCGGATCCAGGTATGTCTTGGTGCCAATCTCGGCCAGCCCGTGGTCTATCAGGCCCTTGCGGCCGCCATCGGGGAATAGCGCATTGAAGGACTCGATGTGAGGGTTTACGGCCTCTTGCAAAGCCGGGTAGGCCGTGTGGTCGGTGGGAGGGTTTCGGAAGAGATTCTGTCGGCGGGGGAGATTGAACTCGTGATCCCAGTTGGTATCTGTCCCCTTCGGAGCCATCTTAGGCGAATATGGTGCCTCAGACTGAGGACTTGAGTGTTTCAAACTCGGCGCCGAAGGTCCAGTCGCTGCTCGATTGCGACGAGACAAGCGAGATGCCAGTCGCGGGCTATCGTACCCAGAGTTGGCGAAATTGTGTCACCAATGACCGGGTACCAAGGAGCCAAGGAGATAGGTATTCGGCCGACTCCGGACAATGATAGGAGTGCGAGACCGACTAATGTTGCTCTGGCAAGAAAATCGCACTCTTGTCGAGATACGCTCCTCAAAACGAAGATGCGAAGCCCGACGATAACCTCGACAAAACAAAAATTTATGACCCACACTGGCTTATCGCAATCGCGATAAGAAATAAACGGGCGAAGTGGCCTGGCTGGGCCCCCCCACATCAAGCTTCCATTCTTCAGACTGGAAGTTCAGACCTTGAGGGTCATCGATCGGACGTTTCGCCTCAAATTACCAGCAGGCAGTAGGTATCTGTTAGGGCAGCATGAGGCGGTTGAACTTCTCTGACATCGTACGTCCGTACCACGCCTGTGCAGCCGCTCACGATTTAATTGCACAACATAAAGCAATTGATGGATGCAAGCCAGTGCTAGTCTGGCGGCTCTGCTTCAACCCAGAACGCGATGGTGGCTCTGAGTCCTATGACGAGCGCGAATTCTTAGGCCCCCAACTCGGCCAGAGATGATTGGGGGAGACATATCTGCCCAACGTACTTCGTAGATTGTGTGTTTGTGACGAGGCCCAGCTGAGGGCCGTCCCAAACAACACATCCCAAAACATCCTACAGCTTCAAGGCCCAAATCATCGTCGTCGTCGTCGTCGTCATCGTCAGTCGACGACACTTCTTGGGGGCTTGTCTGGAAATAACTTTTCTTTGGCGGGTGCCCTGGATCACTGTCCTGCACTCTGGCCTCGAACGGACGAGATGCTATCTACAGTACATTCTGGCTCTATACCCTCTGGCTGACTTTAACTTTCGTCGCGACTTGATGCAATATCACAGGCTGTCAATCAAACGGCCAATGGTGCCGGCCTGGCGCGACCATTTGAGGCCGCCGCATTTGGCGACGTAGCTGTCCTTCGCAAGCCATTGGTTATCCAAAGGAGAGAGTCTTCAATCCCCAAGCCCCCAAACAGCTCGCCAGGAGACCAACCAGGGCAGACGGGTTCACGACGTGCAGGACATGTGCAGGACTGCAGAATGCAGATTGCAGCCCAACGTGTGCTGCTTGCTTTCGCGGAGTGCATGACATCTGCAGCAATTACACTGCCTGGCGCGAAGCTAGAACGGAAGAGGAGACGGGTGTGTGTTGTTGCAGTGCATCATGTCCCATGCGATCTTCAAGCTTCAAGCTTTCGAGCTGCCCTGCCCCTGCTTCGACTGCTCGGCAACGCTTCACAACTGCAGAGCATGTTGGTAAGGCAGCCTGTCATCTGTCATCCATCGTCTGAGCATTGCATCGCCACTCTGGACTAGACTTAGACCGCATGTGTCTGCCTTGGAGCTGCATTAATACTGCTCCCCCCTTCTCCAAGTCTGGACTCGTCGTCATCACGGCTCGACCATCTGCGGGACCGACGATAGCCTCTCCATTGTTTGGTCTCAGCTCTTGATACTGCCGGGCGTGGACCAGATATCCTTCCTGTGCCGTTGCAAGTAACCTCGCCATTGGTCGGTGCTCAGCCAGGCCGAGCTTGGACCCCGCCGCTGGCGCTGCAGGGCCTTCTTTTCCCGCGCTGCATCTTCAGTGACATCTGTGTGTCTCGCACACCGGCAAAGCAGCCGGCCTGGCTCGATCGAGACATCCTATCTTGTACCAGTCCCATCTGGTAGCTAGAAGCTTGATCCACGGGCTTCGATATTACACTGGGTTGCCCACAAGTCACAAGCGGGATATACTGTCACAGGTGACTCGTACCCAAGGGTTCCGACAAGCGAGAAGCAGACGGAGCAGATCAAGATCAAACAGATCCCAGCATCTTGCAGCTGCGCACCCGCAGCGGCAACATCAGGGTTCCTACAGGACTAGGTACTTGGAGAGGGTGATAGACAGGGAGTAGAGAGGTACCTTGCATCTCCCCATGCTCTGGTCGAATCGTTCTGCTTGGCTGGTCCTCCTCCTCCTCCTCCACAACATCAATCGTTCAAGCAGAACTCCCAGCTACATTACTCTACACGCCTTGCTCCCTCGCTTCATGCTAACGAGCTGGTGCTGCTGTAGCTCGAAGTCCCATTTCCCCCGCCGTCCCTCATACTTCTCCAAAGGACACCACCTGTCTCCAACATCACCTCGATATCTGGGCAGAGGACTGACATCGGAGCATTTTCCAACAATCGCTGCAGTCACCCGCTTAATCACGGTGTCACAGACCCATTACCTTCTGAGCCGATGATCATTTCGACATTGCAAAGTTATATCTCTTTGTCTCGGGCTACAGGACGCAGCAGCAGCAATTCTCTGCCCACGCGAGGATCCAGACCAAGCTCGGGAAACGAATGAAACCTGGTCGTCCTAGCCGCTGTCATCTTGTCAGATGCAAGTGCTGCAAGGTTACTGACACTCACATCGCTTCCCGCAGAGGCACGGTCCAACTTTTAACCTTGCACAGCAGCAGCTCCGTGCTCCCATCCTTGCCGTTCAACCTGCCCCGTGGTGGGGAATCCTGTACCTTCATCACAAGGCGTCACTTTAACCTCGACCTCCAAAGGTTGCTGCCCCGCGACGGTCAATTTTCCCTTGATAGCAGAGAAGAGAGGAAAGACGCGAGCGTTCTTGTTGCGAGATTGCTTTCTCTTGCCGTGCGAACGGGAGCGAGGTCATACGAGACATTTTATTTCGTTTACTGCAGTTGGACCACGACCAACAACAACAGCCTTTTCGCTATTTCAAGTATTTAACGTCGTCAACCCAGAGACCCCACTTCCTTTGCGCTTCACCGTCTCTCTGGGCCAACGCAACTCGCACAGCATATATCGGCATAGGTCCCTCCCGCAGCACGAAACCCTTGTTTCCACGCATCCAGCCCGACAGCGCAGCAATTCGGCAGACAACATGGCGGGGCTATTCCGGAAAGTGTACGACTGGTTGCTCAGGACCTTCTGGTAAGTCGGCAATGACTCTCGGTCCGGCAACCACCGTTCCCGGCCAGGACTGACAGCGTGCAAAGGGCGACCGAGATGGACGTGACCATGATCGGGCTCCAGAACGCTGGCAAGACTTCTCTGCTGCGCGTGCTATCGGTAAGCGCCTGTCCCCCCTAAACCTGTCAAAGTTGACCGCCGCTAATCCAGATGCTTCCAGGGCGGAGAGTTCACGATCGAGTAAGCCAGCCCACCCTCCCGAACCCAACATCCTTTCCTCCGAGCAATCGTGACGACAGCGCAGCCGACTGCGAAACCCCCGCCCTTCTAGTAGACGGCAGCTGACCTGGGTAAATAACAGCACGATTCCAACCGTCGGGTTCAATATGAAGAGGGTACAGCGGGGGCATGTGACGCTCAAATGCTGGGACCTTGGTGGCCAACCCCGCTTCCGGCCAATGTGGGAGCGGTACTGCCGCGGCGTCAGTGCCATCGTGTTTATCGTGGACATCGCGGATGTGGCCGTGCTGCCCGATGCACGGGAGGAACTCCACGCCCTGATGACCCAACCCAGCCTCGAGGGCATTCCCCTTCTCGTCCTCGGCAACAAGTCGGATCTCCCGGACAAGCTTACGGTCGACGAACTGATCGATGCCATGGACCTGAAGAACGTCACCAACAGGGAGGTGTCATGTTATGGTATCAGCGCCAAGGAAGAAACCAACCTAGAAGCTGTACTCCAATGGCTCATGAAGTTTGCCAATCGGTGAGGAACTGGCGAAACGCTTTGCCCTCCCCCCTGGCGGACGTTCTCCGCCTCTACTTCCAGATCAGTCGACCTTTTCTTCTTCTACCCGGGACCAGGCCACGACATCGCCCGAAGACAAGGCAGCGCGAGCTTCGTCCGTCGTCGCATGACGACGGCTACTGTCTTTGGCGGGATAAAGAAGATGCGTAGCCTGTTTTGGCCGGCAACGGTCACAGATAATCCAGCTCTCGCGAGCTTGACCCCCTATACGACGGAGGCTCAGCCCCGAGCCGCCAACGCCCTACACCTTTTTCCTTTTATTTCTTGTCGTCCTTTGACATCCTCTGGGACACTTGTCGGAGCGGATCTGGGACGTTGCATGAGGTCCAACACCGATTAGAGAGCCGTGGCGCTTAGCAGTTCGCTCCGAGCGCTTTTCCCCCCCGGATTGGTTGCATGTTTGTGGATGCTTGACGCTTGACGAAGCAATGATATGGGAGCGACGCTTGGGATTATATGTATCTTGGCCTGCAAGCAGAAGCTTAATGCCATAACGATGATGATGACGGTATGAAAATGTGAGCGAGTCGCTGCTGCTGAAAGAAAGGAATACATCGATTATACCAGTATTCGCATTGTGCACCAGTCCGCACAATTGTGCTACGGGTTGCTTCGCACCAGTGACGAGTTTGAAGGTGGGCGCTGCGATCGATGGCAGCGTGTCGGGGTCAGTACGGTCGGGTCTCGTATCCGGTACTGATGAGAAAGGGCCCAAAGACCAGAGAGCAACAAGCATCGCCTAGCGGCCAGGCCAAAACCTACAAATAAAAGACGACAGACAGACTCAGAAGATCCAACTCTCAGAGAACAAGAATTGCCGGAAACGAGGGAGAAGCAGTTAAAAAAAAAAAAGGGAAACCAGGCTAGCCTTCAGTACTTGAACAAATGTCGATACGTCGTGCACGGATCCACCAAGTTGATGCGCTGGCATTGCAGCATCGCGGAACTGGCGCCGTGCAATGAGAGCGGGAGACATGCCTGACGTGGCCACGCATGCAGCGTTAGCATCTGACGGCACGAGAAACATCTGCATTTTGCGCTCCGGGCTACGTATCCTCCGGCACTCATGATCTACGATTACATTGGCTGGGCCTTGCCGGTTTCCAGCTGAGATTTCAGTTCCTGTGAAACAGATATTTACGCGGAATTTTGCTTTTTGCTAGGCATCTCGCCATTCGACCTGCAAGCAATTGCTGTGACATTCCAGTCTGAGGCACTGTCACGCTCACCCCTTTGCATCAGCCAGCGAGCTCTAGTTGAGAGCACAGCATAAACTCTCTTTGGCCGGCAGAGCTGCAAACCACGAGTTTGATCGAATCATTGGGGGCTAAGGTAAGGCTCTGGAGGGAGTCGTCACCAACCTTCGGGCCACCAAACTACTTCTGTTAAAACTACTTTTGTTAAAGGAGTGCCGCGAGTTGACGCGGGCTCACTAACACCCGTCTCCCCATGTTGCTCCTTCCTCTTGGCTCTTGCACTCAATCTCGACCTCCCCCCTTCTACTATCAAGATACCTTAACCACCATATCAGATTTAACGTTCAAACAGACCCCCAACAAACCTAAAATGGCCAACTTACTTACCTTATCAGCTTGGTTTTAAGCAGGCAAGAGGGAAGGGGCCCTCTGGCTAGCTCGTTGGCCCCTCACCGGCCAATTTCCACCCTTTATATACATTGCCTCAACCACTTTCCGCTTCCACCCTTCCTCAAACCAACTATCTCTTTTTCAAAAGAACCAACCCTTTTCAAAGATCAAGCCTTACTCTACCTCTTCCTCTTCCTCTTCCACTCTTCCTCAAACCAACCTTCTCCAAAGAGCCAACCCTTCTTGAGGCCAAGCCTTAGTCACTCTTCCTCTTCGACTTTTATATATGTATGATATCTACTATCCCGGTTTGTTATGCTCCGATGTCGTCCTCAAACAGCTTCAGCAACATAATAGCGCGAGCGACGATATACCAGCATCCACGCCCAGAAACGCAGAACTTGCAGTTGAGACTAGAACGCAAAGGGCCCTGACAATTGCCCTTCAGTCTATTCTCCTCGAGAGCCCGTCTAGATTACCGGCCAATGTATTCACCGACGAGTACACCACCCGGCGACGAGTCGACGGCGGCATCAGGAAGGCTATGGACGTGGCCGGGAGACAGGTCCAGAGATACCCAGATGTGTGGAAGAACTTGGGCGAGGAGAAGGCTGCGTGACAAGGACTTTCATGTTGTCGGTGCTGCCACAGAGCCAGAGCCCAAGCGAGCGAAAGGCAATGTGTCAAAGGGCAAAGACCCGGCCCTAGGACCGCAGACGCACCCAAGCAAGCACAATAAGACACGTACACACGCTCAATAGCTGACACCGGCCAAGGTGTTGCAGGACGATTGCACCACCCAGTGACGAGTCGGCCTCGGCACCATGGAGGCATGCGCGCCTTGCAAGCTCGGACCGCAGATCCAAATGCGACTTATACTACCACGGCAAATGCCCGCTATCTGGCAAAGAAACTCCTGGATGTTTGGAACAAACTCGGCGAGTACAAGATCAATAAGACCCTCAACAATGTCGGCGACCCGGGAGGACCTGTGGCGCCGACTCCTTTGCCGGCGGCCTCATTACGATGTAATAATACCATTTGTTCAGCGTCCTGTATTGTTGTTTTTGGTATACTAGACGCTAGACTGCGGGAACTGTTGAAACACCGTCATATGCGGCAAGTCCGTCATACTATACGGGGACTTCTTCCAGCTACCTCCCGCCGGTGGGAAGCCGCTGTGCATTCACAAAAAAATCCGGCGCTTCATTTAACATACCATATCGCTAGATGTCTAGGGTACTTGCATTCAACCTCAACGGTCAGTCTTACAACTGTGATACGTCAAGATGGCGACGAGCAAGCAGTATTCCGCAATGCTCTGGATCAAGTACACACTACAGCGTTACGACTCATTATGGTTGGACAACGCAGAGACGGCAAGCATCCAACTAAGCCGATCGAGCCGGTCAACAGACGGTTCTCTTGTATCATCAACCCGGCAGTGCAGTCCAAATGTCCGATCAGGTTTGCAAGTCCAGCAGCCCGAGAAACCAAAAAAATATAATCACCCCCATTGATCTTATGCCAACCTCCTTGCGATTCGCAAAGAAGGTGGACAAGCGTGGGGGACCGGCAGCGTATCCTATGCGAGCTTGTACTCAAACCCTTTCGCCCTCAAGCAGATGATCAGGTTTCTCATTGTTGGCGAGGTCACACACAATCATCCTAGAGAGAGCGGCAAGATACTCATCGGAGACATCGATTTGCTATCAATGCACTATCATAAAGAAAGGGATTGAGATCTCTCATACTGTCTAACAGCTATGAAGTATACGGACGTCTCTAAACTAATGGCGACGACACGCAATCCCCGTTGAGTAAACTATCGCATCCTCTGGACAGTACAGGACATACTGTCGACAAGAACATCGACTAGGGTACTAGTTTTGCGAGCAGCTCATGTCTTCAACGAAGTTGCACCCGAGCAGCAAGTAAAACGAGCAGACGCAGTACAGGCCCAGACGATTGGCAACGGGATGAGAATATCTACGTAGCCAGCCCTAGGCAAGGGCGCCAGAGCTGCCAGGACAAGGCCTTCAACTTCGTCCATCGTGTCCCCCACTGCGTTCTGAAGATGAAGCACGGCTCAGTCAACAAAACGGAGAACGTGATGCGCATCCACTATGACTTGGAGATCGCGCTCACGCGCATGTAAGTCTGAGACTGCGTGCATGAAGTCCGAAACCCGTTCTCTGAGTACCGTGCGCCCCGGTCTCGCCATTGGCGCCAGTATCACTGTCTAGCAGACTACTACCGTTGACCGTGACGGTTCAGTAAATAACTCCCGCTACGACCTGCTTCTAGAGCTACGAGCTAATACGGCGGTAACAGTGTCCAAGAACTCAGGAACACGTCTGCTATCTAGGCGCTATGCTGTCACGTTCATTCAACAACGGCGCCAGGCGTATCTTGGAAATAGGCATGCCAGAATTGTTCAGCGGCGCGAGCCCGTTTCAGCCTTTGAGCGGGACGACGAGTCGCAGGCATCCGGCGTTGGAGCGTTGGAATCGACCGTGCTTCCGTTTGAGCCTCTGGAAGAATTCGTCTTGGACCCGTGTGCGGAGTGCCCGAGTGTATTTGCGCCACCGATGTGTTGTCGAAGTTAACACGCAGCGACGCAGCATCGATCGCGCCCAGAACTGTCTTCGTTGCACCGTCTTCCTGAGCAAGGGACACATTGGCACTCGCTGCCAGGTCCGCACCGGTAGGTAGTCGCGTCCTCGCGGCAACCATGAGGGCGCGGAGGTGGTCCGCGGCAACTGCGAGCACATCGGCCACACGGGGCAGCAGTGCATCAAGACCGGCCGCGGGGGCTTCGTCCCAGGCTGTGCGTTCTGCAACACGCTGCAGCACATCACGGGGCACTGCTTCCGCAATCCCCGCGGCCAGGGCCATTCGCGACCCTCGCCCGTGGGTAGGGCTCGTGTTGCCGCTGTTCCTTCGCAACCGTCATCGAAATCGCCGGCTGCACAGTCTCCGAGGTTGTCGGCCTCAACTCCACCGGCCTCACAAGGACTCCCCCGCCTGCGCAGGCTAGCGGACAGATACCTGAGCGAGTCCAGCCTGACAGGCCTTGCAAGTCTCGGACCGAACGCTGGAGTCTTGGTGAAGCCCGACATGGCTGCCTTCTTCAAGGTCCCCACCACGATGATTGGCATTGCGTGTCCTACACAGCCCAAGTTGAATGGCGAGATGAAGAGACTTGGCAAGAAATTGGCCAACACAGACCAGCAAGCGGCTGATACCGATATAGATTCGAAATTCATCAATCTTTCCGAGCATTTCAAAGGACCGATTTGTCGACTTGGACAGCAAACGACAGCGCTCGTAATATGCGCCATCGTTGCGAACAACTCCTTCCAAGGCTATCTGATTACGGGAAAAGATGGTGGGCCTCAACTGGTTTGGACGAAGTCTGGCTTTCGCTGACTTTAGGTCGGAGGTGACGTTCCAGTTCGCTCGCCTCGTGGAGACTCATCGCCAATTCCAGGCGACGATGTCGTGTTCGCGCCCCTGTGTGGCCGCCCGTGTCGCTGAGTGGGAGGAAGGTCTTCGCCTGCGTATCACTGAAGCTGACCAGGCGGATCCCGCTTGGATGACAATAGACAAGTACTACTTCGTTGCGGCCGTGACTGAACGCCTATTGCTTATGGGAGTGGGCGAGCTCCTCTAAGCTTTACTGGGCCTGGTGGGTATGCCGAAGGATATATACTTCGGAGTCTAGGACGGCACTATCCTCACATTCCTCTGTCGGTTCTTAGGGACGCACTCTCACACTCTGTGCCGCTGCGGATTACTGAAAGCTCGTGTTCCTCTTTTTCCTCCGACCCTCAGAAAGTTGACCTTTGATGCAGCACGCAGACTGGCGAGTTCAATTCAACTACGGACGGGTTGCCTGGGGATGGCTGAACTTCTTGTGGTAACCAGACAGAAGGGAGTTCGTTGGTATTCAACGACAGGATGAGTTAATCAAGTCGATTGGGATGCGCTTGTGAGAGAACATAACCTGGAATATAGAGATGAGACGCAACATCTCTCACCAGGCCAGTTGTTAAGAGATATCATGGAGCACATCATCATGAATGCGGATGCACTCTGTACCACGCGGCATATAAGCCGGGATCAGGTATACCGGAAGTTCAACCGCGACACAGCGAAAATTAGCGTGGTGGAAGAAATGGGTGCAATGACAATACCGCAATTCCTCCTCGGGTGGCCCAGGTTTCGACCTGTAATCGCTGTCAGGGTTGATCTCCAGCTCCAACCCACGGTTCTCAGCAAATATGACAAGGATCACCGGCAAAACTACCTCAATTCCTTCGGTCCTTATGGCGATATTTCAGCTCTGGAACGGATTTACCGCTATGGTTGGCCGGTATTTGTTTATGACGAACAGCTTCGCATTGCACGGGGAGGCTTTGACCTTACTAGAGAGGTATTCTTTGCAGGCTGTTAGAGGTTATCAAGATGGCATGTGTCAAGGCCGGCCATCGTTCCTCTGTTTCGGGCCACCACATACAAGCGGCCTTATGGGCGCTCCGACCGGGACGGCCCGACGTCCCGGTGACAGCAGGTTCTTGGATGAGCGATTCCGCAATTTACCTAATCACTAGAACAGGCCATCATCGTACGGCGTGGCCACAATTACCCTCTTAGAACGGCGCCACCGCAACCATACCGATAGGTCGTATCGTATCCCGGGGAAAGTGTTGACCACTGCCCTATATACCATAAGCCACGACAATCCAGCACTACCGAACTATACCATACTGATACTAAAGTTGCGAGACAGGATCTCGAAGCATGCCGTAACTACAACGCCCTTCAACAGCTAAAGGAAAACCAGATCCGATATCGACTTAGTTACTACTCTAACGGAACCCCTGAGGCCAATTATAACTTTGACTTTCCTGGGGACGCATTCTATACACGTATCCTAGACGTCCAGGCAAGTTACCCTTCGAGACACATTGGTTTAATCAGGCGGTGGTATTAGAGACGTCGATAGATGCGTTGCAGGCCCCCCTGTGGATGAGGCAGGTGAGAGGCTTGGGATCCAGTTGTGTTATGACTACGTACTCCGATTAACGGTCAAAGGCTACTGGCGTTCGAAACAGAGTCGTTTCTGCCGGACTACGATGCCGTCTACAAGTCGGATTCTATGGAGTACTAGATCCAGCTACTGCTATCTTCGAAGAAAGGGACAATACCCAGCAAATTTCTTCCTTCTCTAACCTTCGATACCAAGCCCTCCCCCCAGCCTTTGCCCTGCCCTGCCCTTCCTTCTTCCGAATCCAGCTCGTACCCTTATCGACGATATCCAACGTATCGAAATAGTATTGGACCTGCGGAGCGTCAATTACCACAACCGTCCTATCTATGCCAAGGCACGAAGAATCCACTATACCGCCCCCTCGAGCCCGATATATATCTGATCAAGGACGAGCCCCTGACCAAGGCACGATGCATTAACGAACATCGCGGGCAGAAAACAACTAGACCACCCTCGTAGTCAATACTCTCGAATAGCCCGCTGCTAATACGGCTACGCCAAAGACAAGTATACCGATAAGTGGCGTTTGATCCCGCTCTCTAACAGCCACTCTAGTCCCGGATTTCCGGTCTAGTACCGGTCTGTTCGCGACGCACCAGACCGACTTCGGCAGGATCATGGGGCAATTCCGCCGTTTAGGGACCAAATCTCCGATGGACGCATGTTTGATACTAACATTTTCTGTCGGCTTTGAGAAAACCTTCCTCAATACGCCTTTTGCTACGACCATCATTCCGTCGGCGACAGAGCCTCGTACTATACACATTCCCTGCAGCCAAACCAGCATCTCGTGTGTCATCCCTATATTGTATAGACGTTCAAAAAATGATGGGGATAGGTTCTGTCCCGTAGAGCTTATCCCGAGACGCCCCTTGAATTCGGCAATCTCCCAAACTCCCTACCGAAACGGTACTCACGAAGACTACCCTCGACGTTGATCCTGTAGTCAAGTACGCATCACTTCCTAACCTAACACCTCGTCCTAAGGTCTAACATGCCCCCGACATTTCTGAAGATAGCTATTACTCCGATAACGATGAGGCCAGTGAGGTTGGTAGACCTGTACATAGTTCTAATTGCCACGTCTAGGCCGAGGGTACGGGCACTATCTCTACCTTTGGCGATGCTCCTCCGGATGGAGGTACTGACCACGATATGGACGCCCAGGCGCTTGGAGAGAAGGACGTTAAGCTAGAGTAGCTAGTTTGCCGAACTCTCGTCCTGAGGGACTTCCTTCAAGGTATCGGTTTCCCCACGCTCCTGACTACCAATTTTGGCTTCCCTATAGCCGAAATAGTCCGTCCTAAGGCGACGCCTAAAGCAATGATCGCCGCGATAAACAAGCCAACCCCGGCCTTAGCCCATATTGTTCACAGTCGACTTCACTCCCACATAGAATAAGCGACTGTTCGAGACTACGATATTGCGCCTACCCCGTCGTCAGAGATACTCTCAAACCTCCGTGCCGGTATTAAGCAGCCGAACCGTATTACTTTACGACCCGAATGTGCATCGCTCTTGGAAACGAGCCTTGAGCGATTGATACTACAACCGCTTACTATCATCCGACATCATCGATATCACCGCCGACAACCCACCGCCGCCTTCAATTGCTAGCTATATAGTACCCATCGGTTTTCATAATTGAACTTATCTTAGTCAACACCTAGGGGTCTTGAAGCGCGATAGACTCTATTAGATAGGGACGCCTTCTTACCCTCGAAGATTGTCCACGCCGAGGTATACGAGACAAAAGCTAGTGCGATCGATAAACAGAGAATACAAGTTACCTGCTACGGAGTATCGGTTACTTAGTAGGCTCGCGGTCTACGAGTGTACGAAGCTATGGCGACCTCTTACTGGTTTTGCCGAACGCCGCCTCGGAGGTATTGTTAAAGGAGAATCTGGGCACGACTCGGTAATAGCACTCTTCGCTTGCATCGTCGTCGATGTCGTACTCGAATAACGTTCTATACTATGTCGCCTATATAGCTCCTTTCGTAGAAAAGTCCTATGACGAGCATCTCGATTCCATCCGCTTTCCCGAGCTCTCTCAAAGCTCAATTCAGAGCTGTCGTCTATGCCGGCCGATACCGAGAGATAGATCGAGCTTAAGGGCGACGTGCAGCAAGTCCTTACTTTATATGTACCGAACGATATCAACTATAATACGGCAGCCGTCCTAAGGATCTTTCTAGCGAAGCTACCCAAACACGGCCAAGTCAGATGGTACTAATGCTAGTACGGGAACCCAGCGCAACTGCCTACACTGTCAGCACCGCGGTTAGGAAACAACTGCCGATGGTTGTATGAGCGGTCCTCCCGTATGAAACAGGTACAGTTGCTGTGGCAATCACGTCTACTTGTAGCAGAAATATCCGCTACTGGCCCAGAGGTGGAGCACTTCCACACCACGTACGGCCAGTTCTAAGGGAGCTTTTCAACTGCGAGGGCTTCATCTTGCGTAAGGACTTGGGTGGAATATTTACTCACCAAAGTGAGCATGTGAAGAGAGGCAAAACTCTGGCGAAGTGACCTATGATGGAGTCTCGAGGCTCGTGGAGATTGATTCAAATTGATTAGAGAAAGGTATAAAAAGGGCCTTAATTCCCTCGCCGATGTGGGCTGAAGAGGACGTAGACGTAATCAAGTTGCGTTGAGACTAATGGTGGCTATCGCATAGGGCCATGCTAGGTAGGCACTTGCATTTGGCTAAATCGGCACCTGCCATTTGGCTACATCGGCACCTTCGTATAATTAGTCTAAAAATGTCCGTATATACGATTACATAATCCGATAAGGCTATAATAAGGCTAGTCAATTGCAGTACTAATATCAAGTTAGAGCCTATATTTCGTCTTAAAAACTACAATCGAAAGGCGTTAAGATTATAGTATTTATAAACCTACAAGATAAAAAATAATATACTATTATATTCTACAGATAATCCCCTATATCCCTATATTATCCATTATATTCTACGACGTATAGTTATTGAACAATCGCTGAGTAAAGTTTGCCGGGGGGCCGGGAGTATATCTAACGTCGACCTCCCTAGACCTAAAGCTAGATTATATATAAATCGAGAAAATAGCGTTTCTAGCACTTTTAGCCTACCTCTACTCTAATTGCTAGTCCCTACGGGCGCGTTTCCTACGCTCCTCCGCCTAGTACTCTATCTCAATAGCCCTAGCGGTCCTCTAGCGTTACCTACCGCTCCGTCTGCCTCCTATAGGGTTACCCTCGGGTTCCTCGGCCTCCGGTAAAGGCTCTAGCTCGAATTGGGAAAGGCGCCGGCGGATACTAGGGGCGAGGCGCCTAGAGGCAACGTTACTACGGGGTGGTCTTGGGGTAGCTCTAGGGGCACGTCTACGACCCCTACCACGTCCTCTACTACGAGGAGGAGCTCTCTAGGGCGTTAGGGGGTTCTCTAGAGGATCCCCGCCCGCCTAGGGAACAAATTCCCGTTTAATAATAACCTCTTCGTTCCTCGGCCGCCCTCGACGACTCTCTATAGGCGAAGGGTTACGAATACGGAGATATCGCTCCCCCTACTCCATTAAGCCGTTAAGTAACTAACGGGGGTCAAGGTCCTATAAGGAAAGCGGCTCTTTATCCCTTAACCTTTTAGCAATCGTATAACGGTAGGGAAGATAGTACTATAGCTATATTATATAGTCCTCCTCGTAATAAGGGAGTTTAGCCTTTATAATAATAGCCCTTTCGATTACCTTTTATACGTACCGCCTCTCTTAGATAATCTTCTCTAACGCTAGGTAAAAGATCGCTATTAGAAGGTCGTTAAAATACTCTTAGTTAAGATAATCGAGCCTAATCCAAACCGATTATTCCGCTACCTTCTAACGATAGTTATAGGCTTGATTTTCGTATATCTTCTTTAACGCCTTAGTAAGGCGTACCTAATCGTATTTGCTATTAACTAAATAGCTTTTAATATTAAAGTTCGAGACCTCCGTTTGAAAGGTAGTAGTCTACCCGAAGTTAAGCTACTTACTAACGAAATAGTTTGCCTACTAGTATCGGTAAAGAAGCTAGTTACTTTAAAGGTATTCTAGAAGCTCCTTCTAATTAGAAAACTCCTCGATAATCTATTTCTAAGTCTGTATAAAGGATTGCTTTACTCTTATATAGGCTAGGATCTTCTATATAATCTTAACGCCGCTAGGATTATATAGTATATTCGAATGTTTCTAGCGATAATCCGGATAATTAGGGAGATCCGGGTACGTAAATTAAATACCCCCGGGACCTTCGTTATTCTCCTCCGCGTCGTTCTTCCTCGCTAGCTTAGTCTATTTGCCCTTCTTCTTCGCGTTAAGTTTAACGTTCTCGTATATATAGTAACGGTAGATCTATTATTAGGTATTAGGGAAGATAGCCCGGAGGGCTATACGTATCTACTAGTCCTTATCTATAATAGTAACCTATAACCGCCGTACTTCTATTTGCTCTCGGAGTTGATTAACGGTACCGGTAAAGAAGTCGAAGTTCTAGTAGGTTTTATTACCTACTAAGCTAAAGATAAGATTAGTAATAGAATTAACGTTTATTTAAGTAGTAATAATAAATAGGGGGAAGCCGAGATTATTCGTTCGATAGGTATTATCGAAGGAAAAGTAATCGAGAAAGCGTTTCTATATTTCCTAGTAAGTCTCGAAAGTAAAGATAAGGCTTAGAAGGCGGTTAGGGATTTCCTCGTCCTATTTGGCGATATAAGGTACGCCTAAATCGTTAAACGTTTTAATCGTAGCCCCAAAAGCTATATAGCTAAGCCTCTCCTACCTACGGAGACTCTACCTCTCGTTATTAATATCCTTAGTCGTAAGGTAGTAGTCGGGAAACTCTTCCTATACTATTACGAGGATCTCCCTAGCGCGGATAGCTATATAGGCCGAGAGTCTTTATATTAACGCCTTTACGGCTAGCTTTATTCTCCGATTCTAAGGATAGATAGAGGGATCGAGGGTAGGCGGGTAGTTATAAACGTAGTATTCGGGCTTAACGTTGTAGTAAAAGCGCTATCCTTCCTTTATAAGCCTTACCGTTACCTTAAACTAGTACCCTATTTTTTTAGAGGCTTTCTTACGGAGGTCTACTCCTTTTAACGACTCTAAATCGCTAAACCTAGCGTAGAAGACCCTATAATATATAGCTACGCCTCCCTTCTTCTTTCTATTCCGGAGGGAGATACTGTAGCCGTATTACTTACTATAGGCCGCGAGGGCGTTCTTAAGGTCGGCTTCCGTTATACCGCCCTAAATAAAGCTAGTAGGGAAGATAGGAATCGAGGGCTCGTCTTCCTCGTCGGAAAAGGGGTAAGAGCCTATATCGGAGGCGGAATCGGAGTCTTAGAAGGGGTCGGAGTCGGAGGCGCTATTTACGGTAGGATTTTCAGGCAAATCCGCAAAGCCCTCCTAATTATCGTCGGATATTATTACTCTACAATATCTCGGTTAGCAAAAGCGATAGAGGCGTTTTGAAAGCTAATTCCTACTTAATGTACCTAGAATAGTCCGAAAAGAGGTTATCCCTAGAGTACTAACAAGTCTAGCGTATAGTAGAGGTAGTAGTAAATAGACTATTATATTTTAACGAGAATTAGTCTCCTATCCCCTAATATCGTAGTTCGCCTTATCTTCTTATCGTACTTATATAATATATGTACGGATATTTTTGGACCAATTATACGAAGGCGCCGATATAGCCAAATGGCAGGTGCCGATTTAGCCAAATTGCGATGCCTATTTAGTGGAGTACAGGTGCCTACCTAGCATGGCCCATCGCATAACGCGAGTTATCGAGTGGGCTGCCGTGATGTCGAAATCGATACCAAGGGCGCCGTACCTTAAAGTATTCACTCCCTCTGTCCCTCGCCGAAGGGACTTTAAAGATCATTGGCCCCCTAGACCCATAGGTCTTACACAACCGCTCGCGAGATTTTATTACCTTATAGGTCGATCCTGGCCTCCGTCGTTGGGTGGCGGGTGGGGTCACTTGGGAGGAACTCGGCGGCGAGTTCATTGAAGAGCATGGAGAAAGCAAGGAGTGCTCGCCGAGTCCCCTTCTCCGAAACATCATGAGAGCTGTAAAGACCAATGCTCAGGTCGTGGCGGCAACCCCACTGTTAGAGATCAATAATCTCACAGCAATCGAGCATGGCTGAATCGATCTACGTTGTCGTGAGGACTTTAGGATCAGGTCTATTACTGCGTAGTCGCCGAGACCATTACCGACGCCCTTCTCGAGGTTGAACTATGGAGCAATACGCTCCGGCGCCTCGAAGATGTGGCTGAGATGTAATAGAAAGTAATCCGGTCATGCGTGAACCCCTACCACCGGAAGGAAGATTTTGGTACTAGGCTGAAATATATGAGAGGCGTTTAGGGGAAGTCTACCTCCCCCGGCCAAACCTAAGATAGCTCCAGCTCTGTGGCTGTGAGCATGTAGGCGTAAAAGCTACGAAATGCAGAGTATTGCGCCCGAGTGGCATTATGCCTGCAAACCGATCCCCCGTATGGTATATGCCCAAGTTCTTGGTTTGCTCGAGCAATGCCAGCAAGCCGCCGGGCACCGCGGTGATTAGGACGTCAGTTTTCGCTCCCCCCTCGTTCTTTTCTGACTGGAGGTTCTGCTGACTTTTCAATTTCTTAGCCCTCGTGGAAGAGGCGTTTCGCGGCCGCGCGCAAGCAAGTTCGAGGGGAGTGTACCAAACAACAGATATAACTGGAGGCGTCGACGTTTCTGGCAGTAGTGATCAAGAGCTACAAGTCGAAATTCTCACGCGCGTGGGCTCTCTCGAATATCGTACGTAGAACTTCTCTAAAGTGTTATCTCCCAAGGGGACAGGTATGCTAAAGAGCTAGTTACCGGAATTTTCTTTTCCTCGATTCGTCGGATGATGAGGTAGGCCGTGGTGACGGCTGGGTGAATGGCTGGTGTGACGTAATAGGCCTTCATTAGGTGGATTATCGGTTCTAGTTTTCAAGTTCCGAGCGCCGTACCGAGTCGGCTTGGTGTACTGGTATGATCCAGAGGTACTCCCCTTTACCGGTTCAAGTAGCGATAGCCCCTGGTGTCGGCCAGATTCCCAGTGGTCAGGCCATGTGTTCGAGTCTCCTTGTATACAGCTCTCACATTTGTTATAATTTTCTTCTTTGTTTCCATCTATAGTTAGCTTGTGTATTAACCTAATGCTTTAGAGACGTCTAGCTGATAAGAAACGACGCCTAGCTGCTTGGTATTCTTTCGCCAAAGTTCGTTCTACCTGTAAAAAAGCTGCTTGCGCGTCGATTTTATGGTATCCAAAGGGGATTTTGCATTGGGATTTGTCCCAAGCATAGCATTTAAGCAAGCCTGTTGAGTCTTCGGCCTGGTAATGTGATCCCGCAGCCCCTAATTAACAGTCTCATCAGGTCAGTACCGCGTAGATGCCGCGTGGTACATCATGCCCACCAATAGTATACAGAAGATCGAAAGGGAGAATCGGGCTTTACAATCGAATGTTTTTATAATTGCACAGATTGAACCAACGGTCAAATGGTCATTGTAGTGGGTGGTGGCGTATATATGATTCTGGGATATATTCTCTGACATCCGCCTAGATATAATTGTCTTTGACGAAAAGAGGTCCATCCGACACTCAGATGTGAAATATCAGGCAGACATATCGGAGTGACTTTGAATATGCAGTTGTAGACAGAGGCCACCGCATAACTGAAGAAAGGGCTGTGAAACTTGCGAACTTGTTGGGGAAATCATACTTTCTTTCGGACGGAAAATAATCCTTGGACGTCTCATGATTAATCATGGCCATCACGACCACTATCTTCTTTCTGAACACACTCGATCACAGCCAGACTGCGCCAGGGACCCTTGCCCTTCGAAATACTCGAAATCTGCAGCCCAGCGTTTCCGATCACCTCCTCCCACGTCTGCAGCGTGCGCTGCTTGCCGCCGAAGCCGAGCATCATGAAGTCCAGCATGGCGGCCATGTGGTTGGGCGGGTTCTCCATGACGTCTTCTTGCAGGAGTAGCCTGCTGTCGGGAGCCATGGCGTCGGCAATCTTGCGCAGCATGTTGGTGCTGACGGCGTCGCCGTAGTTGTGCAGGCAGCGGCGGATCCAGTAGATCAGGGCACCTGTGCTCGGTCAGTCGGCGGCTTCGAATTCAAGGATATGAGAGCACATGGCGCTCCATGACATGATTGTATCAGTTATAGACAGACCTTGTAGTGGCTGCGACTCGTGGAAATCGATCACCATCCTCTGGATGCCCCTCAGGTCGGGATCATCCAGGGCCTTACCCGCCTCGATGACCTCCTTCCGGTCTTGCAGGACGAAGCGGGCGATGGGTAGAGCAGGAAACTCGGTGCGGATGGCCTTGATTGCATGGCCACGGCCGCCGCCCACGTCGACGAAAAGGGGGCGCTCCGAGGCGGGATCTGCCTCGGCGGCAGCGACAGCCCAGCTGAAATCGTATATCCCAGCTATAGGCATGCGCTCCTCGATGGGAGCCATGCCGCGCATGAAGCGGCGCATGCGCTCCGGGTCGCGCTCAAGCAGCTCGTAGTAGCTCATTTCGGGGTGGCCATAGGCAAAGGTGCTCGGCACGTGAGTCAGTGCCTCCGGCTCCTTGCGACCGTAGGTATCGAAGTATTTGGGGTACTGTGCGTAGACTACGAACCCATTTTCCCAGCTACAAAGGCCGCGTAGACATTGCCGTTAGTAGGCGTCGTACTCAAGGCGCCTTGCGCGGACCGTCTAGGTCAGAGAATACGGGAAGGAAGCTTACGCCATCTGGTATACTAGGCCTGAGGGATTCTCTTTGGTGAACATGAGTGACCGAGGAGTGTGCGCGACTTCGTCATCGTCAACGTGCTTCAGCACGCCGAAGGAGACGATGACGCCGCCAATGCGAGCTACCAGACACTGTCATCAGCGAAGGTCAACTCGTTTATACATAGCGTACAGTACCGGGCACATGCCGGACGGTGGAGAGAGCATCGGCTTACACAACAACTTGAGCTGCACGTCAACCTTGACAGCCAGGTCTTTGTACGAGATCGCGCTGCCGTCCAGAGGTATGGCGTCAAAAGCACCCCACTCCCAGAAGAGACGGTTAGCGGCCATGAGGGCGTTCTGGGCCGTGGCATCCATCCACTGATCGGCTGGGTTCTTGACAGCGGCTAGGATTTCAGTGGCAGCGCCGACAATGGCAGACCGCTGGGCCTTGTCCGTGTCGCTGCCATCCGGAACCGGGTGCGCCTCAAACTCGGCCACGGCGGCGGCCAGTTTGTCCGTTGCGAGACGGAGCTCCTGCTGGCCCAGTCGACTTGGTGATTCGGACATGTTTCCGGCTGCATATAAAACCACAGCGCTTACCCAGTATAGTCCCTTCTTTGCCCTTGTTTGATGATTATCTCGAGTGATTACGGGTGGTGTCTACCTTAACACATGTACCGGTGGTTTGGAACGGTGAGGAGCCATGGACATAAACTGGCTGCGACATGTACACGTGCATTGGGGTTGGGTCTACCTCGCAGGTGTTCTGTCTCCGTTGAGGTGCATGAGTTGCTAACGCAAACGAGTCACAAATCTACACTTCCTTGAGCCTAGATACAGTACCACGACAGCCGAGGCAAGGTGCCTTGTGCAGGCGGACAATCGGCCATTCGGATCTGAGCGGTGCGAAGAGAAGAAAGGGCCTGGTACCTATAATGGGACATGCAGCCTGCGAGTTATAACCAGAGGACATTTCAAGCTTCGGAGCAGCGTCAGGTTGAGACTGTTTTGGGGATCTTCATCGTCTACCCAAATCCGATCATGAAATGCAAGTGACTTCGCTCCAGCACGCCACGATGTCCAACTGCACTCCACTGCGCTGCGGAGCGATAAGCAGACAGCTGCTCAAGGCTCTGGCCATTGAGATCGCCGCAAAGAGTTCCCCCGCTTCTGCAACGATAACTGGAAACCAGCGGCGCCGGCGCCGTTAGTTGTCAGTAGTCGCCCGAAGTTATCCGCACCGACGCTTGTGAGGAAAGGGTATTAGAGCACAGGCAGAATCGGACGGCAGCCAAACGGATTGAAGCCGTCACCTTATCCGGCGCCTGCTGAAGACCTGCATTGATGCTGCAGGCTCAGGAGCGGGGGTTGTCTTAAACTCCTTAATCTACAGGCTCGACAGCCCCATGGAGTTACTCTCAATCTGATCGTCGTTTGCCGGCCGATCAGCAACGATACCCTGTCCTCATGGCAAGGTGCCTCTGATGGCTTCAAATCCGCCATCGCCGGTCGCGTCGTCGCCGAAGAACCCCGGCGGTGCAGCGTCCCTGGCTGGTTCCCCACCCAAAGTGGTATCTCCCGCCGACACTCAGAGCCCAAAATCTGCCACCTCCGCCGGCGCGGTGGCCGAGAATACAATTGAACCCGAAAGCGCTGAGCCAGGGGTGCAAGGGCCGCAGCACGTGGGCCAGGCCCATGCCCACGCCCAGGACGAAGATGAAGGTCGCTTCTCTGATTCTGCATCGACATCGTCGGCATCGGTGTCGTCGAGGGTGCGTGACTATGTCTTTGAGAACAACAGACGCTATCACCGGTACCAGGAAGGCCGCTACCTCATCCCAAACGATGAGCCCGAGCAGGAGCGCGAGGATATGAAGCATGCCATGGTCGTCAGCGTGTGCGACGGACAGCTGCACTTTGCGCCCATCAGCCATCCCCAGCGCATACTGGATATTGGCACCGGGACGGGAATATGGGCCATCGATAGCAAGTTGCCCTACCTTTTTAGTCCTTCTTGTGAAGCATTGAATCCTGGCCAGGGGGCATCCAGACAAGCGGTCATCACGTGACCGGCGCAACATGGGATACGCTCGCAATTGCTAACAGAGCCGTTCCAACAGTGGGCGATGAATATCCAGGGGCTGAAGTCATTGGCATTGACCTGAGTCCGATACAGCCGAACTGGGTGCCGCCAAATGTCAAGTTCATGGTCGACGACGCCGAGCAGGAGTGGCTCTTTGGCTCCAACACCTTTGACCTCGTCCATGCTCGCTTCGTGTGTATGGCTATCAAGAACTGGCCACAACTTCTGGAGAGAGCTTACGAGTGAGTGCCCCCTACCGCGGGATGTACGCCCTTATCATGACTTACGCGCAGGTCCTAGTGCCATCAAACCCGGAGGCTGGATCGAACTTCAGGAGCTGCGGTTCGTGGTGCAGTGCGACGACGATACCCGTCCGCCCGACTACGGCTACGGCCGCTTCGCAGAACTCTGTATCGCGGGATTCCGCGCGTTCAACATCGACCCGCTGAGCATGGAGCGCAACACGGAGCTGCTGGTCGAGGGCGGATTCCAGGACGTCCAGAAGAAGGTCTGGAAGGTGCCGATCGGCACATGGCCGCGCGACCCGAAGCTCAAGAAGGCCGGGCTCTACAACCGCGCCATGATTTACGACGCACTGCAGGCCGTGGCCCTCGCGCCGCTCACGCGGGGCCTGAAGTGGTCCACTGCCGAGGTTGAGTTGTTTCTCGTCGACGTCAGGAAATCACTGCTGGATTCGTCTGCTCAAACTTATCTCACGTTTCATTCGGTATATGGACAGAAGCCTACGAGCTAGGGTTCATAATCTCAGACTCTATGGGAGCTTTGACGTGTGGATGAGCTTCGCTTGTATGGCCGGGGCATGCAGGAACAGATTACGGGCATCTCTTGCGACTGATATGAGCGAAGCATGTTGTGTGCTGCCATTCTGTATCGCATGTTCCTTCTCGGGAAGTGCTTTACGAATTTTTTAACGACTCCCTTTGAGTCGAGATGGCTCATAAGGCCGCTTTCTGATCGCTACTCTAGGACCTAGGCCTACCCCAAACAAGCCCCATGGGGTAACCTTCCGCAGACCCCACCACCACATGGCTCCCCACACGACCCCATCCCCTGTACTCCCTTTCTCCAAGTATCCCAGTACAAACCAAAAAGGATCTAAATCTGGTATCAGCGATATGCTTGCTCGATTTTAGCTGAGAAAGTACACACTGTTACCGCGTTCGCCGCAAGATCTCCGGCTTTCTATCACCATCCCGCTCGAATAACTAGTAAATCGGTTGCCTGAAACCATGGCAGTGGCACAAAGAGATTTTAAGGTATGTCTCTCTCCACAACCTCTAGTATCGCGACCCATCCCTCACGAATCGAGTCACACAGATCATCGTAGTCGGCGCCGGCCCAGCCGGTCTACTACTCGCCCTCCTCCTGTCCAAGCACGGCATACCCGTCACCCTCCTCGACGCGGCCGACGGGCCCGACCACCGGCCCCGCGCCACGCACTACGGTCCTCCGGCGGTGCACGAGCTCCGCCGCGCAGGCGTCATGGAGGATGTCCTGGCAGACGGCTTCCTCCCCAGGAAGATATGCTGGCGCAAGCTGGACGGCACGTACCTGACGGGACTGGACAACGACGTCCTGGGCGACGACCCGGACCGCGTGGCCTGTCTGCCCCTCGACCAGCTGGGCAGGATCCTCGCTAGGCACCTCGCGAGGCAGCAGACCGCCGAGGTGAAGTGGAACCACAACGTCACGGGGCTCGGCCAGAGCGACGACAAGGCCTGGGTGCGGGTTACCACCCCCGACGGGGAAGAGGCGAAGCTGGAGGCAGACTACATTATCGGCTGCGACGGCGCGAACAGCCAGATCCGGCGGGCGCTGCACGGGGACTGGACCTTCCCCGGCAGGACTTGGGACGAGCAAATCGTCGCCACGAATGTCTACTACGACGGGTTTGAGAAGCACGGCTACGAAGATGCCAACTTTGTAATCGACCCGGAGCACTGGCACATGGCGTCCAAGATCACAAAAGACGGCATGTGGCGCGTCTCGTACGGCGAGAAGGGCGGGCTGACTCATGAAGAGCTCAAGGCGAGGCAGCCGATGAAGTTCGAGAAGATGCTGCCCGGATCCCCCAAGCCGGATCAGTACACCCTCACCAACTTCAGCCCGTATCGCGTGCACCAGCGGTTGGCGGTCAGGATGAGGGAGGGAAGGTTCCTTCTGGCGGCGGACGCGGCGCATCTGTGCAATCCCTTGTAAGTGGAGCTGCCGTCGTACAGTACTCCCTCATTCCGGTAACTGATTCGATCACAGTGGTGGACTCGGCCTGACGGGAGGCATCGTCGACGTTGGTGGGCTAAGCGATTGTCTGTATGGCATCTGGAGCGGCAAGGCGGACCAAGACATCTTGGACATCTACGACAAGGTGCGAAGGGAAAAGTATAGCAACATGGTCGATCCCATCTCCAGCGAGAACCTGCGACGCATGCTCAAGGACCCCAAAGACATCATGGAGCCCGGGAAGGATGAGTTTCTCACGCTTTGTCTGCAGGCTGAGAAAGATGAGGGATTTGCTCGTAAGATGATGATGGGGATCTATGAGCTGCAGTACGATTTTACGCAGCACTATAAGAACTCGGTAGAGTAGGATAGAACGTCCACGTGTACCAATTTCTTAGAGTAGTATTTCTATCGGCCCTAAACACGCAATAACCCCGCATTCGCGTGGTGAAAGTGCCAGCCGATGTGGCATGCATTTCTCGGAGCCTCCCATGCACATACAGGTCCGTGATCTAATGGTACGCCCGGATCTACGATGGAGCGGAGCATGCGGCAGAAGGACCGAATGCGACTCTACATCGTGGACGAAAGACTGACCGCCCACATGCCGACATATTTTACTCCGTTTCCGCTTATGCGATGATGAGAATGGAATATCGCCGACTAGGCCTTATGGCCCATAGGGTACCTTAAGTAAGTAGGGGCGGATTGCAGCTCTTACTGCTTCGACGTGACATATCTCAGTTAGGGCTGTCTATATCACGGGCCGATCAGAGACGGCCAAGACCAGCCATGCCTGCCTCGACGATGAAGTACAGTACATGTCCTCATCGTCCGAGCTATCTGACTCGGCAGACTTGCTAGGAGCTTCTCCAAGCAAGTTCTTGGAAAAGGGACCAAGAACAGAGCCAGAGTAAGGCGGAGACAGATAGTATCCACACAACTATCCATTCCTCATGTCCTTACTTGGTTGCGGTATGCATTGACAGTCTATGGTCCTCTTATTTGCACATACAACTAACTGCCTCTACCTTCCAGCAACCAAATCTTATGGCCGAGTCAATTTCGCACCGCCGGGAAACATGCAACCAGCCTCAACATTGGTGCCAACATGATCCAGGATAGATGCCGCATAGTAATCGGCTACGGCTAGAGCTGATAGCTGAGAGAACCAAGACGACGGAGTCGGTGGAGAGCACCTTTTGAACCGTATGACTTATGTGAGCAGAGCGTTGAAATGTCGTTTTGATGGACGTGTCAATTTCTTTGGCTCTCTGTTTACGTCTCCTTTCTTGGTGGAATTCGTCACAATGGTCGCTCTGTTCATCTGTTGCCCTAGCGCCGTAGCCGGAAGGTTCTTAAAATCCTCTGCTGAGAAACCTACCAGGGTCTCTTTTACTCAAATACTCGCTCGGTAGTAGGAAAGTAAGAAATCTTCTCTCATGAGGAATCGCCGTGGGTAATGATGAACAAGAACCTAGGTCTGAAGCCTCAAGCTTAGGCCCCAAGCTTGGCATTTGCTGGACTCGGAGGAAGACCAGTCACGAGAATGTAGCGAAGCGACGTCAGATCGGAAGCTTTCCCCGAATTGAACAGGCAAATCGGAGAAGAATCGCAAATGGGCGAGCTAGAACTGTCTCTGACCGATATCGAGGGTACCACCGTGCCCTGATATGAGCGAACACCCACCCTGTCTACATTACTCCCGGTTTGAGCACCCCTCGGAGAGACTGCAGAGCTGCAAAGTGCATATGCCGTCCAACTCATGGAAGTCACTCACTAGATCTAGAACGCCAATGCTTGTTGTTCTCATCATAACCATGTCGTACGAGCATGTATCGCTCACCGGGGGAGCTGATCGGGATTGAGACCCGTTGAATCTACTGTAGGCTTGAGTGAGAGAATAATGATCCGCCTAGAGCAGCAGCCAACACCACAAATCTTGAAGTTCCGCATTGTGATCAATCAATGCACAAGTGATGAATCGGACCGGTTGACGATCTTCGCGTTGTCTCCGCCGCGGGGTGGCTCCAGGATTAGCAGTCGGCGCCGGGATCAAACGGGCGGTACTACACGGGTAAGCGAGCATCACGGCACTGTTATGCCGCCGAGAATGCAAACCAAAAATTCGAGAAGTGCGGCTCCTAGAGACAAAAGAAAAAGGGGGGGGGGGTAGGAAGGAACCACCACATGTCCATATGCTAACGCACCGTAATGCCTTTCTTCGGCCCATTTCATGAACACAGCCGAACGCTCCTAGTCTACTCTAGCGTATCTGCGCTCAATGATACCGAGGAGTATATAAGCTCTTGAGGCCTGCAGACGAGATATAGGATACACCTGATGCTAGGCACGTGAACCACGCACTCATCACATACTCTGTTCATACACGTCTCACCCAGTCCGGTGATTTGAACAAGAAGTATGAAGTATCCAGCCGTATCCACGGCTGTTTGGTTCTTGTCAGCAGCGACAGCAGTCAGGGGACATGGATATCTAACCATTCCATCCAGCCGAACACGCCTCGGAGCTGAGGTAAGTGTGGCTTCCATGATTCTACAGAGGCGGCATCAGGTTCCTGATCGCTTGGTCGCGGAACGCTACTGACAACCCATGCGTACAATCAGGCCGGATTGGACACGTGTCCTGAATGCACCATCCTGGAACCGGTGTCGTCATGGCCGAATCTGACAGCTGCTCCTGTCGGTCGCAGTGGTCCTTGTGGCTACAATGCGCGTGTGAGCATCGACTACAACCAGCCGTCCACCAACTGGGGTGTCAGTCCCGTTGTGAGCTACACTGCCGGTCAGGTTGTTGATGTGCAGTGGTGCGTGGACCACAATGGCGATCACGGCGGCATGTTCAGCTACCGCATCTGCGATAATCAAGAGCTGGTCAACAAGTTCCTGACACCTGGATACCTGCCCACCGGCGCGGAGAAGCAGCAAGCTGAAGACTGTTTCGAAGCGGGCACATTGCCTTGCACTGATGTTACGGGTCAGTCATGCGGATACAATCCAGACTGCACCCAGGATCAAGCGTGCTGGCGCAACGACTGGTTCACGTGCAACGCCTTCCAGGCCAGCGATCGCCGGGCCTGCGAAGGGGTTGACAACGCTGCGCTTGGGTCGTGCTACACCACCATCTCAGGAGGCTATACTGTGACCAAAAAGATTCGCATTCCCAACGCCGTGTCCAATCACACGCTCCTGTCATTCAAATGGAACTCTTTCCAGACTGGGCAGATTTATCTGTCTTGTGCGGACATTGCCATTGTGGGCGGATCTGGGACGAGCCCGGCATCTTCAACCACGCTGTCCACCAGCACGAGAACCAGCATCGCCACAACAACCCCGTCAGCTTCAGCTTCCTGTTCGGCTGTGAGCACAGTTGACGTAACTTTTAACGAGGTGGTCACCACAGGCTATGGGCAGACAATCAAGGTAGTCGGGTCAATCTCTCAGCTCGGTACCTGGAACCCGTCATCTGCGCCAGCCTTGTCTGCAAGTCAATACACCGGCTCTAATCCGTTGTGGACCTACACCGTCAGTCTGCCCGTCGGGACAACATTCGAATACAAATTCGTCCGCGTGGCAAGCGATGGAACCGTGACATGGGAAAGTGATCCGAACAGGTCCTTCACGGTGCCTTCAGGCTGCCAGAGTGCTGTTACTGTCAACACGACATGGCGATGAACCATGCGCAAAACTCAGTGGTGACTGGGAGAGCTCGGTTCATGGCAAAGTCAAGAAATTGGAGTAGAACCTGAGGAGAACAAAACACAAGAGTGCTGGTTTATTGACTGATCGGTGACGGGAATGAGACGGAGGAATGACTCCTACGACTGGGAAAGTCTGTGAATGTGATATAAAGAGCACCTTTCAACACAGACCAAAATAGCTACTACCATGTACTTTTGTTTATTTGACGTTGATGCAGTGCTGCCATTTCACTAGGTCTACTATATACTTCAGACGGGGAATGCGACGGTTCTCCCAAGCGCTGTTGCCACCCACGCACCCACCATCTCCCGGACAATGTTGTTGCCCGATTAGCAGCTCCTGGACGGGTGAACTCTGTTGGCAAGGTGCAAGAACAGTGTATTGCTGACCCGATCTATGACCAAGGTGGTGCCGGTGTATGTGCCCGCGTGGCTGGAGGACAACAGGTTTGCCATCGGACCAGCAGTGTAATACTGATCCAACTCCGATCCAATTCCCAGTACCGAAGTGAGCATTGAAGTCTGTGAAGATCAGATCAACCGATTCCCTGGAAAAGATGCGCTTGGCGCCGTAAGTTCCATTGTTCATGCTCATCTGGCGGAACTTGGCCGTGTCTTAGAAAAGAGGCCGGCATGGCCACAGACCCCGTCAAGACCCCATGCATTCGTCACTCGCGTAGACCCCTTCCTGCATGCTATTCAAAATAGAGGTCTTGGAGTGCGCTAGTTGCTGCCACACATTTTTAGCTATAATAAGAGAGCAAAAATTCAGATTTATATCGGTTTCCCTCATAGTTGGACCTGTTTCCCGAGTATCTTGAACTTTTCGGGTCATATCTATCCAAGACGGCGGTCTGTTAGCCGTCACGGTACTGCCGTCACTGTGTATCGGCCAGGTCAACTCGCAACGCAGAGTGGTCTCCGAGCCCACAAGCATCGTTCCCACCGGCCAGCTTCTTCGTGTAAACGATCTGTCTTCGCTCGAAATGGCCACAGAGAAGACTACATCTGTCGACCAGTTGTGTCTCAACATACGCTCCACATTAGGTAGAGAAACATGGAGCCTGGAATATACGACGGTAATAGCACTTGGAAAGGTTGTTTTTTGTCTGTGACTGTCAAGGCACTCTGTTCGATAATGCAAGCTACGGCCAGTATGAAACTTTATTTCAAAAAAGCATCTCAATCTTGCCTGCCAATAATTGCGCTGATAGCTTCCCGGGGTATTAAGTGAGCATGCCAACGCCTCATTCCCTGTAATGCAATCCCTCTGCCTGCGACCGAGCATACTCGTCCCGAATCACCTTCTCTCGTTCGGGTGAGCGAGTCGTAATCTCGCACTCAAACGGCGTGGGAATACTGAGGAACCCAGGCATCATCCTCGTCGTAGGCTCAACAGGAGTCCCATCCGCGCCAAGCTTCTTGCGGATGTTGAAGCCCCAAACGATACGTGTGATAACGATGAAGAGGGACTTCTCCGCCACGTGGACTCCGGGACAGACGCGTCTACCATGAACATGTCAGCGACATTTAGGGAGGGAAGGGAGTGTGTAAACGAACCGTCCGGCGCCGTAAGCGAAGTGATCCCTTTCGTAGGGATCGTCGACGTTGATATACTCTGCAGCCGACAAATTCTTGCCGAGGTAGCGGGATGGTCTGAAGACGTCTGGCTCGGGATAGCGGTTAGGATCGTTGTGAATGGCCCACCAGTTCAGGACCACTACCGAATCCTTCGGAATGAAGTAGCCCTCATACCAGTCGTCCTCGGTGGACGAATGATACATGCCGTACTTATTCACGGGCCGCCACCTCAGTGTCTCCTTGATCATGGCACGGAGATAAGGAAGGTCCTTCTCGTCATCCCACTGGGGCAACCGGTCTGGTCCAACCACACGATCCATTTCCTCCTGGGCTTTCTTCAGCTCCTCTGGGTAGTACAACATGCCGAGAATCCAGTTGTTGATGGTCGTGGCCGTCGTCTCCGAACCGGCCTCAATCAGGCCGCCGCACGTGTAAGCGGCCAAGAGGTCGCCGATGCCGTTCTTCTCCGGCTTGCCGAGATAGAAGTCCTTGCAGAAGCAGTCCCGCGCCGTGCCCTCGTCGGTGGTCTTCTTGAGGTTCTCCCACAGGTCGAGGTAGATCTTGCTGTCGTGCTCGAAAGTCTTCTTGCCCCAGGTATACCAGTTTCCGACGAGGAACTCTGGTAGTTTGGCAAGGGCAGGAAATGTCTCCACGAGAAACGCGCCCGGTGCCATGATGACGGAAAGATTCTCCATGACGGCGAAGATCTTTGTGATCATCGGGTCTTTGAAAGAGGGGACACGTCTCCCATAGGCAACCAACATGATGACCGAAGTAGAGTAGCGGCGGTTAATGGTGTAAAACTGATCCGGCTGGTCCAGGAGCTGCTGGAGTACCACTTTGGACTCGAAGTCTTGCACAGGCTTGTACTTGGTGGCTGCGCTGAGATTGAGAAGCGCGTGGCTATGCTTGCGGAGGTTCCTCCATGCCGGACCATACGGCATGAAGAGCTGGCGGGAGTTGCCGCTCCCGACGTCCTGCGCCAGGGGGAGATAGGGTCTCGACGAGTATATGCTTGACTTTTTGTCCATGAGATCCTTGACCGCTTTTGGCGAGGAAAGCCAGATGTAGTCTGTCGCGCCGATCTTGGTGTAGAAGACGTCGCCATATTTTCGATGCCACTCCCGCACTTTGACGCGCACCTGCTCCCCGTCGGCGAGGTCGTGGAAATTACCGATAAATGGCCAGCCCCGAGGGCCGGGGGGAAGTTTTCTCCTCCGGGGGTCCTGCAGTCCCAAAGTCAGCCATACATAGGATTTTGTCCGTACTATCTGCGGAACCACTTACGGTAATGGAATTTGGAACCAGGTAGAGATACAGCCCGACAAGCACAAGGGTCGCCGAGAGTCCGAGCTTCACGGCCTTGCTGTTCGCATTCTGGGAAAGGGAGGTCACGTAGGCCGTGAGTTGAGCCATGTCGAGAGGCTCCGGTGACTTCATGGTTGTGGTGCCTGTGGCTTTGCAGAGCAATGTCGTTCGATTGAGATCAGTTACAGACCTCCTGATGCTTCTCGGTGGGAGCGGACTTCTTCTAAGCTACTAGGGTCAACTAGTCTTTCATTACGAAAATAATACCCCAACCTTTTGATTGTAGGTACTACCGTGTGAGGCGTGTGTAAGACGTCTGTAAGTGCTTTAGTCTAGGTCTAGTACTTGACTCATTCGGCAAGAGATCCCCAACCTCCACCTGCTCCTGGTTTTTGACTCCATGTCGCCCACAAGGATATCAGTGTGCTACAGAGCTGGGCGGGGATGTGATCAAGTTCGTTTTACAGCGTAAGTTCATATCCCCCAACATATCCTGCTATGTGATCGTTCAATATTCCGGCCTTTGCTCTGTGGGGTAGTGCATGTGTCTCCGAACATGTCCTCAAGGTACCCCACACGACATTCACTTAACCCCACAATCCATGTTCAATCAACTCGCGAGACGGTCCATCGGCCGGTCTATTAGAGAGCTCTTAGTGTCCCAATCGGGTGCACCCATTCCGCAGGCGCTCTGCTCTTCACGTCACTAGATCGGCCGCCATGTTCAACGACAACGGCACAGACACCGTGGTCAGGGCCGGCAAGATGGCTCATCAACAGCTAGTTCTCGCCGTGTCGACGCTTGCCATACTTCTCCTTGGAACATGGCTTTTCCGAACCGTCCAGTTCAAGAGGAATTACAAGCTCCCTCCTCAGGTACCCGGAGTTCCAGTACTCGGCAACACATTCCAGATCCCCCCTCTACAACAAGGGCCTTGGGCCAAGAAACTCGCAGAAAAGTATGGAGAGATGTTTACCTGCAAGTTCGGTGGCACCACCTGGGTCTTCCTCAACTCATCTCGGGTTGTCACGGACCTGTTGGAGCGCCGGGCAGCAATCTACAACTCCCGACCGCCCTTCCCCATGACGCAGGGCATCATATCGGGCGACTCGCGCATTGTCCTCATGCCGTACAATGAGCAGTGGCGCACGACCCGCAGGATCATGCACCAGATCCTCAGCGCGAGGGCACTGGACGTGTTCATGCCCTTCCAGGACCTCGAGTCCAAGAATCTGCTCTGGGACTACCTCGAGAAGCCTGACAGGTGGTGGTCGGCCAACGCGCGGTTTGCCAACTCGGTGATCATGAGTGTTGTGTTTGGGCGGCGCTCAATGCTGGATGATCCAGACGTGGTTGAGCTCCTCGAGACGATGGAGCTTTTCCTGGAGAATCAGCAGCCTGGAGTGAATATCGTGGATGTGTTCCTCTTCTTGGATAAGCTGCCAAAGTTCTTGCAGTGGTGGCGCCCCAGAGGACAACGGATCTTTGAACAGACAAAAGCGTACGTAGGCGCAATGTGCCCCTCCCTATTGCGCTTGCTTACCTTCGAAACAGTGTATACCGCCGTGAAGTGAAAAAGCTGGAGGAAAGGATCAAGGACGGGACTCAGCGCCGCTGCTTCGCGACGGACTTCCTGGAGACGGACGAAGCCAAGAGCATGACTGAGGTCCAGAGGCTCTTCTTGTTCGGCACTCTTATGGAAGCTGGAAGCGACACCTCCAGAGTAACGCTCGGTCAGATCATTGCTGGTGCCGTAACTTCTCCTGACTGGGTTGCACGTGCCCGCGAACACCTGGACGCTGTGTGTGGACACAATGCAGAGAGGCTACCGACGTTTGAGGACAGATCTAGGTTGAGGTACATCTCTGCCGTCGTCAAGGAAGGCTTCCGTTGGCGGCCGAACATCGCAGAAATCGGTGCTCCAACCATGTTGATCAAGGATGATGAGTACGAGGGCTACCGCTTCCCTGCTGGCACCGTGTTCACCTGGAATGCGTGGGCAATTGCGCTAGACCCCAAAGAATACCCAGAGCCAGAACGATTCTGGCCGGAGAGGTTCCTGAACGGGCAAGAGGAGAATGCACTGAACGGCCACTGGGCATTTGGACCGGGTAAGCACCTAAGTCCCGCTATACTCCTCCCACGCAAATTCTAACAATTGTGACAAAAGGTCGGCGGGTGTGCGTCGGCTGGAAAGTTGGCGAGATGAATGTGTGGATTGCAATAGCCCGCCTTCTCTACTGCTTCGACTTCAAGGAGGTGCCTGGGAAACCCATTGATACGATGACCATTCCGCAACTCACGAAGCACTCGGCGCCGTTCCATGTTCAAGTCACTCCACGCAGCCCTGCCCATGCTGCTCTCATACGCAGGAACTGCGAGGAAGCCTCCAAGATCCAGTATTGAGGTTTCCATAGCGTTGATTTTGATATCTACTAGATAACTACATCGAACTTCGAATCATTTGACCTGGTAATTCGCATTCAGTAATCTGTGACTGATTTTGTCATGTCTTGTTGACACTAGAGTCGCATCCCAAGCTGTTAACGGCGACTGTATGTTCGCGGCAACTCTATTGATGAACATGCGTCTTTCATTTTTGCATTGAAACAGTTTGAAGTAGCCCAAGCGATATCAGGTGCCAATGTTCATTCTCTTCTGCCCCTCATCAACGCACTTCGACAGCTCCTCACCAAGCCACTGCGGCCTCGTCCTATATAGACCGTCTTCGACCTCCACAATGTCATTCCCTGCAACCCACATCGTCTTCCCATTCATCTCAGGCCTTAGCGCAGGCAGGAGAAGCGCCTTCGCCACTCCCGCTGGCGTGTTGGCCGGCAAATCACCCCACTTCTCCCGAATCCAGTCCGGCAGCATGGGGCTCACTGTCATCCACGGCGCCACCATGTTCACCGTGATCCTGTCCGACGGCAGCCCCAGCCTCATGCCCCTCATCAGGCCCAGCACACCGTGCTTGCCGGCGCAGTAGAGGAAGAGAGGCGGCGTGTCGAGGATGCTGGCCGCCGAGCCGGTGAATACGAGCTGGCACCGCTTCTCGGGCTGCTTCCTGAAGAAATGGAGCGCCGCCCTGGCACAGTAGGCGGCGCCGTGGAGGTTCACCTCGATGCTCTTCATGCTGGGCTCTGTGGGCAGCCCGTCCTCTGTCAGAGTCTCGTCTAGGATACTCTCGAATTGGTTGACTCCTGCGTTGGAGAGGACTACGTCGACGGAGCCGAAGGTCTCCCATGTCTTTGTGAACAGGTTGAGGACATCGGCCCAGGAGGACACGTCCGCCTTCACGTAGAGGATGCGTCTAGATGTCTCTTTAGTGGATGGTCAACCGGAAAATAACAAAATGAAGAATGAGAAGGATGCTTATACTCTCTGAACTCGTTGATGATTCCTTCTCCCGCGTCTTCCCTCAGATCCGCGATCGCGACATTGGCCCCAACAGCTTGTGCATGATACTCATAGTCAGCATTTTTATCATTCCCTCCGGTATGCCTTTTCACAGCTGGGCCACTATATCAAGGGGTTGTACGGACCATGGGCAATATGTGCGGCAGCCCTTCCAATACCGCTTGCGCCCCCGGTGATGATGACCGTCTTGCCCTTCAACCGGGACAGTTCCTGGTCGGTGAGTTCTGCTAGGACTGCCATTGTGGTACACTCTGTTGTACACAATAGGTACGGAGTGCGAGTACCTCACAAGCACCACAGTGATAACCTCAAGGTATGCATGCCCCTCGATCATTACCAGGGGTAACGAAAGGTGGTCTTGTTGACATGTTTGATACTCATGTGGGGTAGTCAGGGGACCCTTGGCACCCTGGGGTAAACGTGGGGTAGACGACCCAGGAGTTTATTTAGCGTGTGGGGTATTGTCGTCACAGGATGTGGGGTCTTGGTGCCCGCAAAGTATGTACCTTGACCATCTGGGGTACTTCATGCTGATCCTGAGCTCTTCTTACACGATAATTTTTTGGCAGAGGTTCTTCAGATGCGTGTGACATCGAGATTGCCTGAATACTTTCAGGGATGGCAACTGTTCGAGTATTGAATGGAGCAGGGGATTGCGAACCTCAAGCTTCACCACGGCTTGACAATGGCTGGTGTCGGGCTCATAATACGTAATCCAGTTTATATTATTCGTCTATCTGAGTGCCGGTGAGCCAATAATGTCTGCAGACACACAAGTATAGCAAGTGCTGTCAGCAGGGTTGGATCACAGTCGTCCTGCTGACGGCTTGTGCCACCACGCTCTGAGCTTCTTGCCATAGATATACAGGGGAACAGTCGTCAGGCACAACCCGATTTGAATGCCTGAAATGCAGTAGAACATGCGCTTGGCTCCCCATTCCGCAACCCAATTGTTCAAAAAGTCTAGAGAAACGAGTTGTCAGCGGTGATCCCGGAGAGTGCATTTCAGCAAAGGTATCAGCTTACATGAGAACCCGTAGAAGAGAAAGTTTTTGACGACCATCGTAGAGATGAAGATCTCCACGCTGCTCGTCCGATAGGCGTCCACGCAGTAGGTACCCACAGCCTGCATCCCAAACTGCATCGAGGCTCCGGCGAGACCCCATAGGGCAGCCATGGCGACGGCGCTCTTTCCCTGCTCGATGAGGGCTCCGAAGAGAAAGTATGCTATCGCGGACAGTACAAGGGCTGGGATAATGAGGAACAGGCGGAATTCTGGCTCGTAGACGCCTTTGTTTCTGCGCGACAAGAACGTGATTATGGGATCCGAGATGGAGCCCGCGACGAGGGAACCCAGGGTGCCACCTACAACCACCCCGGCGGACATGTAGCCAAGCTGTGCCGTGGTGAGAAGATAAGGCGGAGCAGCAAATATCTGGGCGATGAGCAAGTTGATCGCGACGATCCAGAGCGTTGGGAATGCCATTAAGCAGATGGCCCATATCACGGCCGGGTTGTACAAGACAAGTATGGGATCGAAGACAAGCTTCCAGAGCGCCTTGTCGGTGTAAGTTGTCGAGTACGGTCGAAGGCGGGCGACGTAAGACTTCTTCGGAACAGAAGCACTTGCGGTGGTATCTCTGGTTTGTATAGTCTCAAGTTTCGTCTCGGCACCGTCAGTCCCTTCGACATGAGTGGTAACTGCCCGCTTTGCGTCCAGTGCGTCGAGAACCTGGCGGCGCATGACCGTCAGTAAAATACATAAGGCCGTATGAATCTAAACACGACTTACGTCTTCAGAAGCCACGTCCGTATTGTAGACCGGGTTGCGGTTGTAGGCAGTCTCCCAGCCGAAGAGCACAGCGCCCACTAGACCAATGCCGAGGAAGATGGACATCATCCAGAAGACCCATCTCCAACCTAGGTCTGTAGCAATCTTCCCGGCGAGTACCGGCGGCAGGTTCGATATTCCAGCAATGCACGTCGTCACGATGCCGACGCGGACCCCACGCTCGTGCACAAAGTACAGGTCTCCAACCTGGGCAAAGAAGACGGATTCGAACATGGAGACGGAAAAGCCCTGGAGAATACGGGCCCCCAAGAGCGAGTGGTGAGATTTGGCAAACCCTCCCCACATGGTGCCTACGAAGGCGCATGTCATGGAGAAGAGGAGCGGGATTCGCTTCCCATACTTGTGACTGACAGCCGAAATGAAGAGACCGGAGGCTCCAGTGGCACACAGGCTGTAGCCGGTGAGGAGCGAGACGTCTGTGAAGGTGATGTTGAATTCCATGATGAGATCCAGCGCCAGGGACGACAGAATAGGACCGATCCTGATAATAATCTGTCAGCTAGTGAAATCGCATACAGAATCAAGGTAGGTAACGTACCCTCCAATGCAGAGGATAGCACAGTAGGCGTAAAACAAAAAGATCAGATCTCTCGTCCACCTAGACCAGTTCAAGGGGTCGTTGGGATCATCCGAAGGTTGAGGAACCAAGATAATGACTTCGCCTCCACGATGTACCTTTTTCAGGTGTTCGAGGTAATGGACGGCCCCGTCGCTAGATTCCTCCTGCTCGAGCAGCGCAGTCCCAGGGACATGGCTCAAGCCCGACTTGTCATCTAGAATGCCGAAGGGCATGTTGATGATGGCAGGGATGGAGCTCGCAGAAATAGCGGTAATCAACACGCTATGCTCACTCCATGGAACCTGTGATGGATCGAGGCGGAGGATCGCAGTGGTTTATAGATGTCACACAGCTCATTAGCAGATGGAGTCTCGTAGTGCCGGGGGGTTCCAGATGCCCGGTAGCGGCTAGCGTGTGGGGTACCTCGAGTGGGGTTCATGATCTGGGGAAGATGTCAAAGCAGCCAACCGTGGCAGGCTAGGTAGTCTAGAGCATGGCGCTAAGAGGTTCCTGGGATGTTGAAGCGACAGCGTCCCCCAGATGTAACCATTGTCCACCCACGCTTGGCTGGTGATTGTATCCACGAACTGGTACACTTCCCCATGGGGTCTGCCGGCCCGTTGATGTTGCTTGGATGGATTACTATGTGGTTGCCTTCCCGCTCCATCTCTTGGGCCCAGTCACTGAAACACGCAGACATTATCTGGGGTCATTTCACGGACACACTTGATGTCCGCCTGTCACTGGCACAGACTACATGATCAAGTTCCCTATTCTGACGACAGCACCACTTGGTAGAGGCACACGACATCGATTATCTAGAGAAATAGACTACATGAGATGCCTACGGCACAAGGCGTCTCTGACCTTCCTCCACATGCTTGCTCAACTGCTCGCCCATCCACTGTGATTGAGTGTTCTCCAAGCCCTCTTCGAGATCTACAATCTCATGTCCTGCGACGAACAGGGACTTCCCATTCATGTCCTGTCTAATGGCCGGCAGCAGCAGTGCTCTCGCGACCCCGATAGGCTCGTTTGCTGGAAGGTCACCCCATACACTCAGAAATTGGTCCGTCAGCATGGGTGTCTCTAGCACTCACAGTCAGTAATTGTGGCTGGGTACGCTTCAGAATCCAGGGCGTCTCACTGGTCATCCACGGGGCCACCATGTTGATGGTGACGCTGTCGTTCTTTGGTAACTGCGTTCTCAGGGATCTCATCAAGCCCATCACACCGGACTTGGCCGCGCAATACGTCCAGAGAGGAGGTGTATCTAGGAAGCACGCAGCTGAACCGGTCAAAACCAGCTGGAACTTCTTGGTCGGCTGCTTAGCGAAGTAATGCACGGCCAGCTTGGTCGTGTATATGACGCCCAAGAGGTTCACATTCAATGTCTGTAAGACAGGGGCCTGTAAACGCCCGGATTCCGGGTCGTATATGTCTTCCAGCATGTTGCCCACCTCGTTGATACCGGCATTTGCTAGCACGATGTCAACACATCCGAACTTTTCCCAGCCCGCTTCAAAGAGCGCAAACTGATCGGACCATGATGATACGTCCGTCTTCTGGAACAGGACACGCCTTCATTGCATATTTTAGCCCTTTAACCAGCTTTATGAGGCAGGACAGCACTCACTCTCCGAGATCTGATGCTAGGGATTGGCCCTCGTTCTCAGCCCAATCTCCCAGGATGAGGTTGGCACCATGTTCTGTTCCGACGAATTAGTAGGCTGCTGTGCAAAACGCTAGCCGAGTGACTCGCTGTGTGCCAGGACAGCTGTTGCCCTTCCGATCCCGGTTGCGCATCCAGTCAGTAGGATGGTCTTGCCTTGCAGGGCGGCGAATTCATCATCGTGAACTTGGTAAGTTGTCATTGTGTCGACGATGTGTTAGCCGATTTCCAGATTGACCTTTTGGGATTGTCTACAGGAGCAACCAAGTCTTCCTGTTTCTCTGTCTGTAAGTTTTTACTGTGGACAAAGTATTACCTGCAGATCCTGGGGGGAGTCAAATGCGATGCCTTGAATGCAAGGCGGTGTATAGTGTGTCCTTGCGTGTTAGAAAAGCTTGGGGTCCGTTGCCGGTCGCATACTTAGCAATGGAAGACGTCGTATCAGGAGTGTCCATGGGGTACTCGTGGGGTAGGTATGCAAGCAGGACTAATAGGCCATCCAATGAAAATGCACAGGTTCGCTTCCTGTACGAGTTCCACAACCTGGGGTATGGGGGCTACCCCACACAAGCCACCCCGTTACTCCCATGCTGTGTCTACGTACCACACCATGGTACGTCTGTCCGAAGGCATGCAAGTAAGTTGCAGGTCGGTCTTGCTATATCATCCATGTCTTACTATATGCTTCACTCTAGAATCTAGACTCCAGTTCGTACTGCCAAACAGACATTGGGACAGTATCACCAAGAACAACTACTTAGGCCATCATGACCGCTCCAGATCTGCTCTCCCTCAAGGAGAGCAAAGTCGATGTCTTGATCGTTGGAGCTGGGCCGGCAGGCTACATGGCGGCCTTGTGGCTGGCGCGGCTGGGAGTCAGCACAAGGTTTATCGACAAGCGGTCAACCAGGATATTCACTGGTCAGGCAGATGGACTGCAGGTAAAAAGCACCTTACTTCCGATGCCCGGGGACCTTGACCATGTCCGAAGCTTACCTCGTCGAACCACAGCCACGGGTGCTCGAGGTCTTCGAGTCATTCGGTTTCGCCGACCGGGCCCTGAAAGAAGTAGCTGTCGGCTTCGAGGCTTGCTTCTACGAGCCGGACGAAAAGGGCCGCATCCGCCGTGTTGATAAGCACCCCGAAGGCGTCCCAGGCATGTCGCGGTTCAACGGTTCCGTCTGCCACCAAGGGCGCATCGAAACCTGGCTCTCCGATGCCATCGCCGAGTTCTCTGGGGGTGCGATCAGGGTTGAGCGGGCGCTCCTACCTGAGGCGCTCGACATCAACGACGGCACCGATGCAGAGCACCCGGTGCGGGTGGTGTTGAGGAAGCTCCCAGACGACAATGCCGAACCAGAACAGTACGGCCACAAGGTGCAGAACGGGCTTTACCGGCAGTTTGACGGTGATCAGAACCAACAAAACGGCGTCAATGGCGCTACGGAAGACTTGGAGGTTGTGCGCGCCAAGTACGTACTTGGCTGTGATGGCGCTCACTCCTGGGTGCGCCAGCAGCTGGGCATCGAGCACAAGGGCGAGACGACCGACTTTGTGTGGGGCGTGCTCGACATCGTGCCCGTCACAGATCTTCCAGATATCCGCAAGCGGTGCGCCATCCACTCCCAGAACGACGGCACCGTCATGGTAATTCCGCGCGAGAACGGCCTGGTCCGGCTGTACATACAGCTCCGCGAGGTTGACCATCACGAGGCGGCGGGCGACAACACACTGCCCAACGGCGGTGCCAAGAAGCGCGTCGATCGCAGCAAGATCTCGGCCGATCATATCCTGGCGACGGCGAAGAAGATCTTCTACCCGTATTCTTTGGAATCGGCCGAGACGCACTGGTTCACGGCCTACCAGATCGGCCAGCGCGTGGCAACAGCGTTTCACAAGGACAACCGCGTCTTCATCGCCGGCGACGCCTGCCACACCCACTCTCCCAAGGCTGGGCAGGGCATGAACGTCTCCATGATGGACACCTTCAACCTGGCCTGGAAGGTCGCGTACGTGGTCAAGGGCCTGGCCGACCCGTCCATCCTCGCCACGTACGAGACCGAGCGCAAGGCAGTGGCCGAGGACCTGATCGCCTTCGACCAAAAACTCTCCAGACTCTACTCGTCCAAGCCCGGCGAGATCTCGATGGAGGAATTCCGCTCCGTCTTCGACAAGGGCGCCGCCTTCACGACCGGCTGCACGGTCAACTACGACGCCTCGCTCCTCGTCGACAAGCCCGCCGACAAGCTGCGCGACGAGCCGTACTGCAGCCCCTTAGCCACGAAGCTGGCCATCGGCATGCGCTTTCCCGATTCCCGGCTCATTATGCAGTGCGACGCGCGGCCTTGGTTCCTCAACCAGCAGCTGCCGTCGACGGGACAGTTCCGGCTGCTCGTCTTCGTCGGCGACTACGCGCAGAATCCGGCGCTCGGGGAGCAGATGAACGGCGTCGGCGAGTTCCTGGCCAGGCCCGAGAACGACCTGTCCGAGGCGGTGCTGCAGAAGATGCTGGTCCACGCCAGTCCCCAGGACAAGGCCGAGTGGGACGACTTCCCTCTCGTATTCCGCCCGCGCGATAAGCGCGGGGTGATGAATTACTGGCTGATCTTTGCCGATACGCCGAGTCTGCATGACGCCAAGGCTGGTGATGCGTATGAGACGTACGGGATACGGAAAGACGTTGGCGCTGCGGTGCTGCTGAGGCCCGACGGCTATGTTGCCAAAGTCACGGAGCCGACTGTGGATAGGATCAAGGATATGTTTGGATTCCTGGCGCGGTTTTTGGTTGGCTTGAAGCCATCGGCGTGAGCTACTCTCCTTAGACACGATAGCGGGTTGTAGATTATTGCTTTGGTCCTAATGTTGTCTAATCATCCGTTACCCTTGTCGTCTGGCCTCCTTCGTGGAAAACACAACATAGCATCCTGGAATCATGCGACAATAAGGCGCTGACAATATAAGGACTCGGTCCCTCCAAGTGGTGGATGAATTGGTTGTCTTTATGCATTTGGCAAAGATACATTAACTTGCTTTCGAGTGGTGCGCCATAACTTTGTGACGCCCCAATATGATGGCACTGTGAGATTTCTGACACACGAGAAGCAAGTTCCTGCCGTCCTCGTTCTGCTTGTTTTCACCCACCCGGTCCCTCCGGCGTACCATAATTTCGGCAGGTTGAATCTCTAGAGCGGCAGCTCCCCATATCCAGCATGTGGGGTAAACAAGGTAATTTCTCTGTGAACGGGTAGCCCTTTGGGAACCATGGTGAAGATGATCTCCTGCCTGCCATGCCAAAGTCAATTTTGTGAGTGCGACTGACCTGGGACAATCCCATATCTCGCTTTGAAGTGGGATGTGACTGGGTGAAAGGCTCCGTCGCATCCCTGGAGACGTCAAAGACATAGACTCTTGAACCGTCTGGCAACTTTACGATGGGGTTCGCAGCCGTGGGACATCCAATGGCACCCGACCCTATGAACCCGACATCGCGTGGCTTGTCCATGGGGGATCAGGATTGCACCCAATGCTTCCCCAGCTGAGAGACCCTGAGAGACTCCCTCATGACTTGCCGCCTTGTCTGTAGGAGAATCGGAGTGTGGGGTAGCGGTTTGGAGTCGAGCCACGATATCCCCGACTCCAAGGACCCCAAACGAGAACACATGAGCCGGGGTAAGATTGGGCAAGATATCAAAACAAAGGTAGTGATTGATATGCGAGCTTTCCACGGATCAACATATGACAAACATCCTCGAACTTCCTGTCGCGATTTCGTAGTCAAGCACTCAATTGCTTAATTGCTTCACTGTTGACCCCTGAGCAGCGTCAACCTTCCATCTTCCTATCGTACCATAATGACCATGCCTTCCAACGCCAGTCCATCCTTCCATCTCCCCCCTCTTCCCCTACGAAGAGAAATAATCCACCACCCCAACGGCCAGTCCACGGCCTACATCCACGACACCTTCGTGGACCCCTGGTCCCCCGCCGAAACGATCCTAATCCAGCACGGCTTCGGCCGCACCGCAGCGCACTTCTACCACTGGGTCCCCGCGCTGTCGAGGAAATACAACGTCATCCGGCGCGAGCTGCGGGGCCACGGCGGCTCCTCCTACCCCGGCCAAGGCGAACCGTACGACTACTCGACTGAGACCATCGTCTCCGAGATCGTCGACACCCTCGACCAGCTGGGCCTCCAAAAGGTGCATTTCTTCGGCGAGTCCACCTCGGGCATGCTCGCCGAGATATTCGCCGCCACGCATCCGGGCAGAGTAAGCACTATCATGGTGTGCTCCAGTCCGACGCACTTGCCCGAGGCCGGGCAGAGGTTTCTGGCTTTTGGGGAGGCGTCATGGCCGCAGGCTTGTCGCGCTCTCGGCTCCAGGGGTTGGGCCGAGCGGCTGGCTGCCGCGGATGGGACGCTAGCTAGCGACGATCCGGCGTACAAGCAGTGGTGGATTGACAGAGTCTCCGAGAGCAGCGGCGAGGGGCTGGCTGGATATGCCGAGTTCTTGAGCAAGCTGGACTCGAGGCCGTACTTGGCGGATATCAAGGCGCCGATGCTGATTCTTGCGCCGACCAACAGCGCTATGATGACTGTAGAGGCGATGAGGGAGCTCGCGGCGATGATTCCGTCAGCGGAGTTGCAGTTGATTGAGTCGAAGGGGCACGAGATTTATTGTGAGCAGGCAGAGGCGTGCCAGAGGGCCGTGTTGCAGTTCTTGGAGCGCTTGGAGAGAAGATAGAGTAGCGCAGCCCGAGGCTCAAATTCTTGTGGTACGCTGGAAGTAGGTCCAGACCACCAGGTACAGTCTGTCGGTTGCCAAACTGTGATGCGCCGGTAGTCCCTTACTTATCCTTGGTGTAACGTATGGGCATGCGGATATGACATGACCCTATCTGCGTGGTGTCAATGTCCGGGGACAGAAGAGGCTGCGTTCATATCCCAGATCTACCCCGTTGTCGTAGGGTGCTCTTACGCCCCTGGCCGTCGGTTTGCATCATGAACGCGCTCAAAAGCCGCAGCGATCTGCTCGAGGACAGCACCCATGCGCGGAGTAATACTCCAAACCCACACCTATGACACGATTAGCAAGAGACGACGACAACATGTCCAGCAAATCATCAACAAACTCACATCCTGAAGCAGCCAGCTCCACGTCCGAGCTACGCCCGCCCCCAGGGACCTGCTCTCTCCTGAATCGTATTCAGCCTCCTCGAGCACATCCTTTATGGTCTCTAGAAGCTCGCTCTCGGCCGGAGTTGGCTCAATGTCGTTTAGCCGGTCAATCTCGACGGAGTGCACCCACTTGCAGACAAACAATGCTATCAGCCCCTCCGTTAGCAAAGTCACACTTTCCCCTTGTCAGTCCAAAGCACACAACATACCACAATCCCATCCCGCAATAGCATGCGCCGGGCTCCATCTCAACGCCGCCGTCTTACGAACCAGCATGTGCCCCATCCTGACCGGGATCCGCAGCCCCTCAAACGCCTTGACGACAGCATCAAGCAGCTGCGGACTCCTCTCCAGCTTTGTGATCGCAAAGTTGGACGCAAATGCCTTTACAGCAGCCGGATCCGACGACGTCATGAGGCTCGGGCGGTCGAACCCGTTGGCCACACTAAACAGCCGTATATACGCCATCCTCAGCGTAGCCTGGCAGTTGAAGATCTGGCTCGTCCCCTCCTCGTGGCCGCTGCCGGCCGGGTCCTCGGCGCTGATGAGCAGCTCGTGGCTCCGCGCGAGGGACCGCACGGCAGAGTTGATGAGCAGCGAGCCGACCGGGTCCCTCCCCAGAGCTCCTCCGGGAGAGAGGGTCTGCGCCACCTGCACGAGCTGCCACACGTGCACGACCACGGCGTGCATGAGGAGGTGGGCGGTGAAGGGCGAGAGGCGACAGGCCGCTATCCTGGGCGAGTCGGGCTTGCCCTCGGACATTATGCTCGCCAGCCCGTCCTTGAGGGTGCGGTAGTCCTGCTGCGGCTGGCTGGCGCGCAGCTCGGCCCACTCGGACGCCGTCTTTGCGTTCCAGAGGGACTCCTCGTGGAGCACTTCGATCTCCAGGTCGCGGGACGTGTTGACGCCCGGGTTGATGTTCCAGATGACGACGTGCACCGTGCTGGCGACGTAGATGCCGCCCAGGAGGCGTTTCCAGGACTCTCTACGTATCCAGGTGTCCCAGGTCATCTTATTGATGTCGTGGTCTTGGGCTGCGAGGGCGAGGCGCATCTTACCGTAGAGCTAGAGACAGGTGTTAAGGGTGCGAGACCAGGGAGGAATGGAGAAAGGGGTCTTCTTACCATTGTGTAGAAGCCGTTTTCCGCCATGGCTGATGCCGCCAAGCCTTTGTCGCCACTCAGAGCAGCATAGGCAGTCAGGAGCAGCATGGTCTGAGCAACCCATAGAGGTAGATCTTCCGAGGCAGTGACAAACCGCCGCACATTCTGTACAAAGGCGTGGAACAAGTAAGCAGATGGGTACCATGTAATTGAAGATGTAGGCCACTCACTCCTGCAACAGATTCTGTGCCGATGGTGTACAGAGACTGAGCCCGGCGGCGGTCAAGACGGTAGAGAGCACCAATGCAACACATAGCCAGGATCAACGGGCTCGGCGTGTCAGCCGTTGACATGGTGGGTAAGTGAATGAACGGTTGGTGTCTGTAGTAGCAACCCAAGAAGCTGGTGAGGAAGCCCTGCAGCAGTTTAGATGACGGCACCTCTTGGGAAACACCGGGCCGCCCCAGCCGTTCAGCCAGGTCCACACAGAGAGAGGCGTGCCAGTTATCATCCGCTGCGAGGTTCGGGATCTGCGGGGGCTCATCCCTGACTAGAAGCGGCAAGTTACTCGGGGTTTCACGCGCAAGCCGGGTCCCAGAGGCACTGGAGGCCGCTTGATAATTGCTGGGTAGCAGTTGCGGCGGTGACTGCACCGAAGGTGCCAATGCAGGAGCGGCGTCGGCGTCGAAGCGGGTAGCTGTTGGTGTTGGGTGTTGCAGTGACTGATACTCGGCAATGCCCGATATTGCCATATTCGGCATGTTCTGGCCACTGTCGAATAGTGCCGCAGGGAACGGCGAGAAAGCGAAGAAGGAGGACATGTCGGCCGGTTCAAATGCAGACAAAAGCCCTGGTTCCATGTTCTGGTTCATGACGTTTGCTTGCGCCCCAATATCATGATACCCTGAGAACGGGTATTGTTCATGAGCTTGTGGTTGTTGAGGCTGCTGTTGCAGCCGAGGCTGGCTCTGCTCGGACGAAGTACTGTATCCGTCACGGTGCGTCGGTTCCCCGCCATTGTCAACATCCATATGCATGTGCGACGACGCCTCGTACATGTCGAACGGCAGCGCCGTATAGATGTCAGCTTGCCGTGACGCCGAGCTTGGATGTGACTCTGGCGCGCCAAGTACACCGACGAGGTTTGATGGAGACTGCTGTAGGGGTGGTTTATGAGATGGCCTTTCATCCCGGGTTCGACCTTCATCCATTATGACTGAGCCGCTGGTTCCATCATCGACAGCGAGGGCTGAGATCGGGTTCGAGTGTGAGTCTACGCCGCCTCCGATGGTGCTGGAGACGGAAGTAATATCAGTCTCCAACGGCGCGAGCTCCATGTCGCCTGCAACGACAAGAGTGGCAGCGTCATCCATAGAGTGGCGTCGCCGGGGAATCGAGCCGTCGCCGGCCTCGCTCAGAGAGCCGTCCGACGAGCAGTCGGCCTCGGCTGTAACCCCGACCGACGGCAGAGCCGAAGGCTCGGCCTGGCCTTGTGCATGCAGAGTGCGCTCATGCCTAGTGACGAGGTCCTTCCTCGAGTAGGATCGCCGGCAGTATCGACACGAGAAGGGCTTCTCGTTGGTGTGTGTGCGCTCGTGACGGATGCAGTGCTCGCTGCGCTTGAACGTCTTCTGGCAGTATGCACATGTGTAATGACGGGGCTGACGGCGGATGCGGTCCGTAGCAGCCACCGGCAGCACAGGTGGCGGTTGCGCAACGATAGAGGTCATGGTCGAGGTCGGAGCCGCTGGTCAGACGGGAGCACACCGCAGTCTCAACAGCGCCATATCGATCCGTCTGAGGCAGTATCAGGACTCTACCCTGTTCCTTTCTGGACGTGACACCGATACGATTGGGTGTGTTCACTGCCAGTGATGCTGACCAAGGGGATGGTTGATGCGTCGTGATGACCGAAGCCTTGATGCAGAGAAGGTGTTCTGGTTCGCCCCAACATTTGGATGGAGATACTGCGTAATACCTACCAGGTAGACGGGCCTAACGGGTAACCATCCAAGACTAACGGAAGAAACGGGGGAGAATATGGGGTCGGACGCGGGGTAGACATCGCACTAGATCTAGCTTCGTAGCTGGATCTAGATTTATCACCCTCTTCTTGGACTCGCCTTTGACTTAACGTTACACCTATTCTGGGCTTAGTGTGTTTTGTCCGAGAGACCTTGCCGTTGATCTCGATGCAGGGATCGACAAGTTACGCCCCTATTTGCTATCACCTCCGAATCAGGCTCGTGTAGACCGAGGTGCCCATCAGTTATTGCGAGCAACCATGAAAAGGGAGACTTTATGTAGAGGGAGCTCGATCAGTATCGCAGGTGGCTCTCGTTGCTGGCCGGCCATGGGGCTCGTCGATGACAGTCCGGTCGTTCGACGAGTCAAGCTGAGAGCTCGATCGATACTGCGTATCACATGCCGGTCTTTCCCAGTGTCCCTTACATGAATTGCCCTCACTTCCATACAGCTGCTGCGATGGGCTTAGCCTCTGAAGACTCCACGACTGGTAACGACGAGGGCGCCGGGAGTGTGCAGCGCATGCCTTGGTAAGCCCATTGCTGCCGAAGTCCAGAACCGACATCTGGTCGCAGCTGTCGACCCTGACATGCGGGCGGCAAAATCCATCTTTCTGGGCCACCCTGGGAGACTGGGTCAACCGAGACGTCTCGCGCTATCCTACATGATCATTACTTGCCTCCGGATGGGTGCTCCTGCACTCCCATCTCTCTGGAGTACTATACCCCCGTTTAGCGAACAGCAGAAGCAAACTCACCGCCCCAAAAGGGCTTCATTGAAACTAAGGAGGTCAGCGTGACTGATGGGCAGACAAGGCTAGACTCCGATCAACAGTGTAGGGCATAACAACCGGTCCTTGATCGGGTGTGCAGCTGTGATGACGCTGATGGTGCTGGACGAGAAGTGCTTCAGACGTTGCATCCGCAACTTTTTCGTCTTCAAGGTTTCGCTCTTGTCGTCCGTGTAGGACGTGTTGGTGGAATTTTTTCCTTCCCGCCTCGAAGGACTTGTCTCCCCCCTCTCATGCCAGAGTTATCCTATCAGCGAAGAGCCTTTGAACGCTCGGAATAGCCAGACAATGGTCATCTGGATTTGGATGTCCAGAAAGGCCTGGGCGGTAAGCTCCTTGGTAACGATTGAGAGCGACCAATGCAGCCTGTACGTACCATTGAGAGACGAGGCCGCGCTCCTTCCAATGTCGGTACGTCAACCACGAGGACCCAGCGACAACCACCAGCTGGGGAAGCTGTTCGTGCCTGTGCCGAAGCCCGAGGCTGTGCACTCCAAAGAAGACACCGGACTCAGGCGTGTTCCTATCTGGGGAAGCCCCAGAATGCACATCCAGCTCGGAAGTGTTGCCTGGGCATAGACTGGACAATGCCATCGAACACCATGGCGATAGGAGCGAAGCCAAGCAGTTGCACCGCATCGCTTCCTGCAGCGGCTGAGCAGCTTCATGATGGTATTTCGAACGGGCGAAGTTGACTGACCATACACTAGTATGTGTGCCACTATCACGGGGAAGCAGTGCGTGTGCAGTGACGCTTGCCGCTTCATCGTTTGTGCCCGCTTCGTCCTGCTTTGCATTGCATCGCGTATCGCGTATTGCACAGTAAGCGGTAACTTCGGACGACTCCAGGAACGCACGCTGCACACACAAATCCTTCATTGCTCGCTCTCGGCGAGAGTATGAGAGCCTCCAGGATTGTCCAAAGCTCAGCCCCTTCTGGAGGATCAATTGGAATTGAAATGATGGGCTCGATCTGCCCTGCTAGTCTTGGTAGCTAAAGGCACAAGCTTACCGAAGTAAGGGAATAATAGAAGCTGACCTTGGACGTCTTGTGCGAGACCAGCATATCCCAAAGGGTACCTTAGGACGTAGGATAGGTTCGGATCATGGTAAGAAGTGCCTTAACTGCTGTGGGTTAGCACCCGCGATGTACATGCACTCATGCAGCGAATGCTCGTCTCTCCAACAACAAGCGTCGTCAGTCATCCTAACATCGATAGTCAGGCACCAACGTGCAAGGTACCTGAAGCAAAGGAGTCAGAAGTTATCGAGGTCGTTGGCCTCTCCTCTGGTAAACAGGCGCTAGAAGTCTGCCCACAATTCCAAAAGTCCTCAAAGGCTGGAGCACTCAGGTGATTTCATCAGGGTCTCGCATCCCAATCCGGAAGAGGCATGGGCGGGTGAAGGAAGCCGAGCCTAGGCACTGCCAGCAAAATGCGTAACACTGCCACGATTGCTGAACCATATGTAAAACAGGTCATCGCACAATTGTCTCGCCGCCTCTTTTGCTTCCTGCATTACCTGAACACTTCCCCTCACATTGTAGTAAACTTTTTGCGGTTCTACATTTGACCTTCACCCATCACCACTCGCAGTCTTCAACCACACATCGACGTCACCAGTAGCCTCATCTTTGGCATCCCGGCTTTCGTGTAACTCACAACCGCCCGCATTTGGCTTGGCGTCTTGGGACCAGCTACTTGGCAACCGAACCATCTCACCCGATCTTGACTGGCTTTATCTCTTTCTTCTTCTACTCAATCTTTCTCGCCAGGACATCGCATCAACGAGCGCACATCATCATGGCACCATCAACGAGTCTTAATGGCTTGAACGACCTGGCTGCCCGATAGTAAGTCCTTTGCCCGCGACCGACGACATTTGACTCGGTCTCGCAGCTGACATGAGCACTCCCCAGCGTCTACTGCGGAAACGGCTACTACTACACCAACGGCGGCTGCTACCCTAGAAGCAGCTGGTACTACTGGGGTCGCTGGGTCTTCGCAGGTGTCATTATCGCCTTCATCGTCGTCGCCTTCCTCCTCTTCAGGTAAGCTTTCCTCATTCCATTGTGGGACACTCCCACGCGCGGTCGCACAGGCTCTCTAACCCGTCGGGTTCACAGCTGCTACAACTCCCGCCGCCGGAGAAGACGGGGTCTCGCCCCGCGCTACGGAACCGGCTGGATGGCACCCGCGAACAAGTACGGCGCCGGCAACAACAACAACTACGTGCCCCCGCCGCCACAGTACAGCGCCACCCCGATGCAGAACTATCCGACCAACCAGCAGCAGCAACCCCAGTACACCGGCCAGACGTTCAACAGCAACGAGGGGTACTACGGCGGACACAACGAGGGCATCGCGCCGCCGCAGAACGCCTACTATCCGCAGCAGCGGGGTGTTGGTGGCGAGAATGTCTACGAGCCCCCAGCTGGGCCGCCACCTGGGAAGCGCTGAGAGAGAGAGAGGGATTTCGTCGTTTTGGTCAGGCCGTGAAATCGTGAAGTGCGATACATGAGCTTTGCAGGGGAACATGGCGAGGAGAGACATGGAATACCGACGTCTACATTCAGCTATTATTGGCGGCGTTAGGCGTTGGTTGCGGCACGGGACGCTGATTGAGCTCCGTGTAAGTTCTGGCACCCAAGGCGCCGGACTGCACAGCAGACGAGGGCTGCGGTCTTGAGCATCTGTCGCTCCTGTATTCATTCGCGCGTTTAGAGAGCAATACCCCTAGTTTACTGAACTTTTGTAACACCACATATGATTCTGGCCTTGTCTCTCTCCGCATTGCGGGCAAAATACGGGATATTTCCTTCATATCACGACTCAGCTACAAAGTATCTTCTCGGATCTCAATGCTGTCTCTGGCTTCATTACGTACCTCGCTCTCCGATGACGCACAAGTGTGGCAAGCAAGATTGTGGCTGTACAGTTGGCGTGATGTGGCTCGTGACGTCTTCGTTCTGTAAGCCGCCAAGCGCACGGCCCAACTGGCCGCCGATGGAGTCCTTGATTCCACTCCAAGGCGTGGAGATTGGGAGCTGCTGGCGCTAGCGCTCGTTTGCGGGGATCCAGCCCCTGAATCTGGCTGAAGCACGCTGGGCTTGGCTTGGATAGCGGACCCTGCGGTTCTTTGTATGGGATTCTTCTCTTTGGTTGCCTCCAATCGAGGAATTCGAGATGAGCTTCGGTTGATCGGAGTGCGGTTAGATGAGTTAAACAACGATCACCACCCGCCTATAATTGACGGGAGGGAACCAACGTCAGCGGCAGTTGGACGTATGTAATCAATATCCCTGTCAAGGGTCAGAAAGGAAGGGAGAGGAGGGACGAGAACATCCGTTATTAGTGCTAGGCCCCAAGAGTTCGCACGCTATTTTCGATCAATGGCACGCCGTCACAGCCCCCCAACCTCCAGGGTCTCCAACCACGACGTTTCAGCCATGCCACTGCCGTGAGACGCCGGGCAAGGGAACTTTTCTTTCCTTTTCAATCGCCGCAGTCCAATTGTTGGTGTCACGCATTTGGATTCTCAGCCTTTGCGACCGCTCAGGCGACCACCCCCAAGGCTTTCCTTTACACCTTCGTTCAAGCCTCCTTCACCGTCGTTTTCTCGGTCTTTATCTCCTTCCATTAGCCGGATAGCCCTTCCGAGAAGTTGTTCAAGGCATTGAGCAGCTCATCCGTTATTATTTCGAGCATTCATATGTTATATTGCCGTTTGGGTACCTTTACGTGTTGGAACCTCGAAACTCGTCCGTAAGCGGAACTAGCCAGTCCTTTCCTGCTCCCTTCGACGACAGAAAGCGTGTCGGTTCCCGGTCCGCGAGACGATCATACACAAGCGACCACCGATCCTCAAGATGGATCTGTAGCTCGAGACTTCCCTCCACACAACAGAGCTTTAACTCTGTTGACATCGCCATCCGCGCGGAATACCTGGAGGGTTTGTGGCGCTCTGTCTCGGTCGGAACCTCGAGATCTGGTATTGCTGGCGCGCAGGGGAGGGAACACGGGACAGCCAAGATGCCGTCAGTCAACGTGGCCATGGAGAAGAGCCTCAGGCGGAGCGTCGTCGAGAGATTCGCAGATCTGCTCTCAGCGAGCGTACGGCCAGCCCTCGAAGGTCGCGACGCCATAACAGACGCACAGGGCCAGATCAGCGGCGTCAAGAACGCATTTTCGAGCTGGGACAACTGCATGCAGGCAGTATACTGCAAGTCCGTCTTCCCTCTTCGTCCCCTCCACTCCAAATTCGCGCTTTCCCTAACCAGCTGCCCAGATGGCCCGTAATAGGGATAATGATCGTCGGCGGCCTGATCCTCTTCAGCGTCATCTGGTGCGTGTCCCGCTGCCTCTGCTGCGGCCTGTCGTGCTGCTGCGAGTGCTGCTACTGCCTCAAGTGCTGCGGAAACTGCTGCGGGTGCTGCGACCCGCCCAGGGGCAGGAAGCACAAGTACCTCGATGAACCGTTCGTGCCGCCCCACCACGCCGCCGGTGGGTACAAGGCTCACGAACCGATGGCTGCCGGACCCCCTCCCGGCCCGTCACCCTTTTCTCCTTCGCCGTTCCCGCCGGCGAGGTCGACCGAGCACGTGGCTGGACCGCCGCAGTATGCCGAGTTTGAGGTCGGTAAGAAGGCCGGTGCCGCGGCGGGTGGGCATGAGGACGCGTTGCCCGTTATGCCGACGTGGGAGAGTGCGGGAAGCAAGAAGGTGCTTGTGGAGGAGGAGGAGGTCGAGATGAACCAGTTGAAGAAGCCGGAGGCCAGCAATACTGCCGGGCAGAACGTCCCGCTCATGGCGGGCGCGGGCGCGGTTCCTGGGCCGGTGAGCCCGATACCCTCGCCCGACCATAGGAGTCCTTACTCCCCACCCGCAGCACTGGGTGCGAATGGTGGGTATGTGGGCGCTTCGGCAACAGATCCGTACACGGCGGGAGGAAGGGGGTATAATAACTTCAGCGGGCCCGGTGCATACGGGCAGTCGCAGACGAGTCTGGGACCGGATCAAGGGTACGGTATGGCAGGCGCAGCAATGGCCGGCCCCGGTCGGCGGTCACCGCACGATTACAACAACAATGGCTACGGCCAGGTCCCGCACAACCAAGATGGATACCAAGACTCTTACAGCCAAGACCAGGGCTACCCCCCATCCCGGCCCGCAGCGGCAGGGTATAACAGCTACAGCACTGGTCGTCAAGATTCATACTCGGACTACAACCAACCATCGCCCAACCAAGGCTACGCCGCCCGCGGCCCGGGGATGCGCTCGCCTCCACCGGCAGGAACCTATCCCCAAGAAAGGCTAGGCCGCACCCCTCCGCCCCGGGCGGCAGAGTACGGTGGAGCGAGGACGTACTCTCCCGCCCCGATGATGCCGCAGCAGCAGCAGCCGCAACGGCAGCACACGTACGAGATGCCAGCAGTGTCCCAGCCGGTAGCACAAAGACAGCCGACGTACGAGATGCCTGCCGAGCCGGTGGTGGCGGCATCCGAGAGCAGCAGCAACACGGGCGGGTTCGATTTCGGGGCTGGGTACAGTCGGCCGCAACAGGCGCCGGCTGGCGGGAGGCAGGAGATGACGGCCCAGCAACAGGATCAGGGGTATGGGAGCAGCCGTCCGGCGAGGGGACAGGGACAGCAAGGGGGTGCATATCCCGGATATAGGGGGTATAATGCTGGACAACAAGGGGCGCAGCAGGGGTGGAGTGGGGTTTAGAGCGTCATTCATATCTTGCGCGATGTACAAAGTGTGATGTGTATACCATCTTCACGGTGTTACTGGGGAGTCTTCCCAGAACGGGTTGACGGGCATTTACGGCAGTGGGGATAGGCGACAGACACTGTTTTTTCCTTCGGTGTAGGGTATCTGGCGTTATACGCTGGCAAGTTGCTTGCAACAGGCAATGAAGTTGTCCTTGATCATCTGAAGCCGGCTGGTTGGCATATTGAATTCCTCTAGCTGCTCTCTGTTGGATGAGAAGCAGGACGAGGTGGTCCGGTCCTGATAACTACATGCTTGGGGTTCTATGGTAAAATCAAACCATGACCAACTTCCAAGGCTGGTCCTGTAAGTGAGAGAAGTGAGAGGAACATGAGCGTGTGTCTTTGTTTGGGAGGGATGAACAAGAGGGCATAGTGAAGCTGTGAGCCGGTGATGAGGAGATACTAACTGACTGGCTAGGTTTGGAAACAGTTGGAAAATAGTCGGCCTTTAGTGAGAGCCAGGTGAACAGTAAGAAAACCATCTCGCTGTGTCCCTCCATGTGAGGGTGATGAGGTTGATGAGCTCTTGGTGAGGACGAAGGACGACCTAATGAGGACTAGCTCTAAAATGACTGCGAGGGACAGGGTCTTTCCTGCCCCTCCAAGATTTCTTTTCTGCCTCTCAACACCGAACTCGCCTAATTATCTATAACGAGTCTAGCGTCTCTTTCACGTGACTGCCATCCACAAAGATTCACTGACCCTGACAGCAAATGCAGGATAATGCCTGGTGGGGCAATTGACGGTGGATCGCCGCCGCAGTCAAAGAAATTCAGACAGAGATCGAAGAGCTGCCCACCGCGTATCTTGGGACCCAAGCCGGCCAGATACTTCCAGACCCCGTTCGCGCGCAAGACCTTGTTCGACGAGACCGACAGTTACTACGACTCGGACAGAGACATCGCGATCGGCGATTTCTTCGCGACACCTCCGGCCAAAGACTCGCCAGCGAAGCCTAAGGCAGAGTCCCCTCCATCCAGGGAGTACCCGAGCGTCTTCGAACCATCCAGCAGCGGCAGTGAGAAGTACGACGTCCCGCCCAGCGCCGTCCAGTTTCTTCTCGACACAGCTAGCTTCCGAATCAGCGAACTCGTCCGACTCGGATATCTCAAGGAAGCGAAGGAGACCGAAGAAGAAACCGCCCAAAATGTCGATTGAACGCCCCAAGCTGCTCTTCGTCGACGGCACCTTTGCCGAGCTGGCCCAGGCCATGGCCGACATCGTGCAGGTCGGCGAGCAGGTGAAGCCGCTGCTCGAGAAGGAGCAGAACGACGAGGCCCTCCAGATCATCGTCAAGGCCTCGAGTCACCTCAACACAGTCCCGGAAAAGGAGTTCAACCCCGCTTACAACCTGCTCATCCACCTCGTCCTCGAGTCCAAGGACCCCAAGAAGTACCTCCCGACCATGTGCGGCAACCTCCTCAAGCCCATCCCCTCGTCACCAGTAAACCACATGAACCTCGCCTCCAACGCGTTGACGACCATCTTCAACAACCTCGAGCCCACAAACCCGCTGCGGTACAACGTCTTTATGCAGATCTGCCGCTTCCTCAAGCACAACAACTACTACGAGGGTCTGCGGCCGATGCTCAAGAACCTGCCCAAGTGGCTGAAGGACTGGGACACGGATGAGGAGGATGCCCGCAAGCTGTACGTCGAGGTCGCAGAGATTGCGTCCGAGGGCGGCGATGGCGAGTAAGTGCAGCAACTTTGGGATCCTTTTTATGCGACGCGGAAATCTAACAAGATCCCACAGGGAATCGTACCACTCCCTTATCCAGGCACTCAACACCTTCGACCGCGAGGACCAGGAGGAGATCACCTCGCAGGAGGCGCAACAACTCTCGCTCCGCGCCCTGCGCATGGCCCTGCTGTCAGAGAAGACGTTCCTCTTCCAAGACCTGCGCGCCCTCCCCACCGTGCAGGCGCTCTCCGACTCGCACCCGGTCTACGCGCAGCTGCTCGACATCTTCACCGAGCAGGACCTGGAAGACTACAGCGACTTCAAGGAGGAGCACGAAGGGTTCATCGAGAAGGAGAAGCTCGACGACGCCAAGCTTGAGCGCAAGATGCGGCTCCTCACCTTCGCCAGCCTCGCGGCCTCGACGCCCAACCGCGAGATCCCCTACGCGAACATCGCCCGCGCCCTCCAGATCCCCGTCGAGCAGGTCGAGATGTGGTCCATCGACGTCATCCGCGCCAAGCTCGTCGAGGGCCGCCTCAGCCAGAAGGACAAGGTGTTCAAGGTGCACCGGACGACGTACCGCGTCTTTGGCGAGAAGCAGTGGCGCGAGCTCGGCACCCGCGTCGACCAGTACAAGACCGTCGTCGACAACCTGCTGACCGTCATCCGCCGCCAGCAGGCCGAGGCTCAGGCCGCCGCCGAGCGCGAGCAGGCCGAGATGGAGCGCAAGCTGGCTAATGCTGGTCTCGACGGCGAGGGTGGTTCGGGCAACACCCGCGGTGGCGGCGAGCGGAGCGGTCGTGGAGGAGGCCGTGGTGGACGTGGAGGCAGCGGATTCGGCAGCGGTCGCGGTGGTTTCGGTGGACGTTCTGGCGGTCAGGAGCCGAGGGAGTCTGCTGCTCCGCGCGCTGAGCGGGACGACAACGCTGATTAGTGGTCGCGTTGAAGGAACCGAGTGGATCTTTCTTTGCGGCGCATTTGCATAGGGGGCCAGAGGCAGCTAGACTTGGACGGATAGCCGTGGCTTGGAAGTACTCCGGACAGGCTTGACTATCTTGCTCTTGCTCCTGCTCCTGTGCGTCATGGCGGTCCGACGTCTGTCTAGACTTGATGGCCTGGTATTCTCTTGCTTTTCAGAGCTCTCTGCTCCTCCTGGCACTTAGCCAGTGATACGAGGGAATTGCATGGCACAAGGGTATTGCAAAAAGGTGTTCCTAAGCCTAGGTATTGCAAATGGAATGCGATCAAAAGTACAAATGAGAAGTGTCCCAAGTACTACTCTCTTAGTGATACAAAAAGAAGGTGCTAGAAAGCCTGCTGATGCTAATACTCGAGCGCCATCTCGGTGACCCTCCAGATCTATAGTTCCCGATCCCGTCCCATCTAATCTTCTAGGTATTCCCTCTCTCTCGCCCCCCTACTTCTCGAGCCCTTCCCCAAGCTTCTCCCCCAGCCTCCTCCTCGTCTCCTCATACACCTTCTCCGGACTCGGCGTAGCATCGATCTTGACCACCCTCCCCTGCTTCTCGTAGTAATCCACAACCGGCATGCTCGTCTCGACAAAAGTCCTAAACCGCTTCTTGATGCTCTCCGTGTTGTCGTCCTCGCGCCCGCTAGTCTTCCCCCGCTCGAGCAGCCTCTTCTCCATCTCCTCCTCGGGACAGTCGTAGAACAGCACAAACTTGGCGGGGCAGACCGTCTCCTCGAACTTTATGGCCTGGTCCATCTTGCGCGGGAACCCGTCGATCAAGAACTTCTTGGGCTTCTTCTCCTCCCCGCCTCCGGGAGCGGAAGAGGGGGAGGAAGAAGAAGAAGAAGGGCGGATGACCTCGGTCATGGCGTTCTCGAGCAGCTGGACGGTGACCTCCATGGGGACGATCTCGCCGTCGCGGATGCAGTCCCGGATCAGGCCGCCGAACTGCGAGCCGGGCCGGTCCTGCTCCGCGCGCAGCAGGTCGCCCGCCGAGAGGTGGGTGAAGCCGTAGTCGCGCACGAGGTTGGCGCACTGGGTGCCCTTGCCGGCGCCCGGGCCGCCGAGGACGAAGACCACGGTCGCTTGGCTAGGGGAGAAGGTGGGGGTCGGCTTGGAGGGGGAGGGGAGGGAGCCCGCAGTTTTGGGGGCGTCGATTGCTGGTGCCATTTCTGAAGGGGTTGTTAATCGGTGTTCGCTAGTTGGGGAGGATGCTGGTAAGGAGATGGTAGTCGGGAGGACAGGCCAACTGTCGGTGTCCGTTGGAGAAGATTCCTCCTGACTTGGGTGGAAGTGATGCTAGGACTAGAATAGACTCACCCGCTCTCTGGTTGACCAACGCAATATACGCTCCCGAACTCAGTGCAACGACGAGGAAGAAAGGCCAGAACTTGACTGGAGCAGGAGAGCCCTTCTTGGGGGGAGGTTGAGAGCTGTAGGGCCGGCGGAAGCTATGCGAGGTCCTGGGGCGAAAAGAGCTCGTCCTGTAAAAGAATGAAGAGGTGGTAGTAGTCTTGGGAGAAGCGGTAGACTGCAGCCGCCTTAGCAGAAGAGAAGAAGAGATGGTGGACTGGCAGCGCTTTGGTGATGATGTCGCGAGTGAGACAGCTTGAGGCCGGCGCACCAGCTGCCGCCAGAGCATGCCGTCTATCGCGCCCGCCATTGGATGCATCTGGTCTGCTGCACGATGACGCCGATCACGTTTGGAGCTTAAGATAGTCGAGCGCCTCGACTTGACTTGGTCTGCCAACGGACCAACTTTGCGTCCCTCTGCTATCTCCCTCCAAGAATTGACAGGCAAGATCCAAGGGTCCTCCCAGTAGGTACCTGACAACTGCAATCAAAATCAGGAGTCAGGACAGAGTTCTGAAATGACGGCGCCAAGCTAAATTTGGCAGTTGTCAGGACCCTCCGGTCTCGAGGTCACGTGACACTATCACTGAGATGGCCGCCATCTGGACCGATCTAGATCGACTGTAGCTGATGATGATGATGCGGAGACACAGATTAGACGGTGCATGTCTCATGCAGATATCCTCTAGATCAGCTGGATGGGGGTTCTCTAAACGCAGATTTCCTAGATGCATATATATATGCGAAATGGTCCAAAGCATCATGGACGAGATTGCAGCCGCCGACGCGCAAGTAGAGCAAGTCGTGAGGTAGTCATTCGGTTTGACGACGAGAAGTGCCATTTCTAGATAGCTACTATCATCCCAATTCGTTCGCAAGACATAGCGAGAGGATCTCTTATAGTACATCCCTCATGATTAAGTAGATGGTCTGCTCCCACAGCACTGTCCAAGCAAGTTATTTCCCTCCGAACGCCATCTGGTATTTACCCGACAGGAAAGACAGCTTCAGCCCAGCTGCAACAAAAGAAAGCATTTATAGCTTAGAAGAAGAAACACCGGAATGGGACCTGACACCATCACGTTCCGCTTATCGAGAGTTCGTGCGAGCCGGCCTGGGAGGCACGACACCAAACGAAGTCTGCGTCGGCGGAGGGCTCTTGACCGCCTGGTCCGCGTAAGCGCCCGGGATGGGCACAGCCTCGTACTGCATCTCACCCGGTGCTACGGGAGCGTGAGTGGGGAAGTTTGGCGTCGGCTGTGTCGCAGACGTCGGGGTGATCAGAGCGCCGCCCTTTGGTGTGGCGGGGTTGGCTTTCTTGGGCGCGGGTTGGAGGTTGAAGCTGGTCTTCTCTGCCGGCTTGGAGAAGGCCGATTCGGGCTCGGCCAGGCGGTTGCCGCCCGGCGTGAAGGGTGAAGCCGTCTCGTCGATATCGCCGAGGGACCGGTATGCTTGCGGCGGGAAGCGCGGTGACAGGGCGTACTGCGAGAAGGCCGGGGACTTGGGCCCAAAGCCGGGAGTGTTGGGCGCGGTCTGGGTGCGCAGCTGGGCGAGGTAGAGGTCTGAGCGGGCCTTGTCGCGCATGTCCATGGTCTTGTGCAGCTTTCTCTTGGAATAGTAGCGGTAGAAGACGATGCTGTACAGGGTGATGCTGATGACTTCAACAACAATTTCGATGATGATGCAGATGAGGGACCAGTTCTGTGTGGGATGTTAGACTCAAATCCAGACCATGATTTGTTGGGCATGTGGCCTACCTGAAGCCTGCAGACCAGAGCGTAGTCGACCTTGTCCCTGAAGATATCAGACCGATGGTTTTGCACGCAAGACCATCCCCACACGTCCTGGTTCTTGCTGTTGTTGCGGCTGCTCTGCAGGATGCCCGCGGCCAAAGCCCACATCACCATGCTCAGGATGAACCAACCGACTGCGAACAGCGTGTAGTAGACGCCGACCTTCTCGGCCCTCCTGTGGCCGCCGCGGCAGTATCCAACAAAGACGAAGACGCAGATGGCGAGTGAAACGCAGGAAGCGGCGAGGACTAGCTTCTGAGGCCAGGCGTTGGTATTGCTTGCCCATGCTGGCACACCGTTCTGTGGTGGAAGAGACTTGGTGGCGTTGAAGATGGCGAACGAGGTCGAAAGCATAGCAAGGATGATCAAGCTGCAGCTGAAGTTGACACCACGCAGGGCAAACTTGGCCAACCTTACTCTCGTCTTGACTTTCTGTTGGGATGTCAGCAAGGGACTCTCGTTTTGTCATCGGGAAACAAGAGCAAGGCATACCAGATCCTTAGCTTGCTGCTTCTCCGTCAGCTCCTCCCTTCTCTCCAGGATGGTCTCTTCTCTGAAAGTCGGGCTCAGGGGGTTGCCATTGATCGTCCTTGGGCTCCCTGGATACCTCATAGCTGACTTGAGTGACCTTGGTGATGCCGGCATAGCCGCTGATTCCCTCTTCTCGTTGATATAGCCAAATCCGAGGTCTCCAACCTCAACCTGCGGGCCCTCACCCTTCCTGTCCGAGAAGGGCATCTTCCGCGTCTCCGCCGGAGAGTGAACAGCTGTGTCCTCGGCGAATCTTGGTGTCCTTGGAGGTTTGAGGGAGGACGACGACGACGATGAGTCACTCGAAGCAGTCCTGACTGGGGTGAGGTTTAGAGCGAGAGTTCGCTTCTTCCCCTCGTCGATCGCCATGTTGACGGCGGTTTCCTTTTTCTCCTACAGGGTATGAGAGAACGGAAGGAAGAGACCAGTCTTCGATTGTCAATATAAGGGAAGCCAAAGGCGACGAGCGGTGAGCTTCTGGTCTGACGACAGGGAGTACACCGAAGGAAGCACTTTGAAAGCAGAAAGGTATTCAAGAAACGATCAAAGATGCAGAGGCCAGCTGTGGGAATATGAGAAGGAATCAAGAGACTTGGCGCCCACTGGGGGATGAGGGTGGTTTTGAGTTGGCGCCGGTCTGGATTAGACGGCCTTCACTCGACCTCTGGGAGGGCTGCTGGCTGCATGGGCACTGTGAGTAAGTGGTCCAACGGTGGAGCAATGAGGTCGCGTACCTTGGACCGGGGTGGGAAGCGGTTGACCTGCGCCAGACTTTCTGATAGGGCGGCTTCCAGAACACTCAATAGAGAGCAGGCGATTCGGGACTGAAATAGACGCCCGGTGGGTGGGAGATGGCGCCGTTCCCGGGACTAGTCTGCTTTTCTTGTGCTTGAGACGACTCAGACGAGGCCAACGGCGCGACCTGGAGGCAGCTGATTCGGGGATTGGGCAGACCGAGTCTCAAAGCAGGGATTCCGGCTCTCTTAACCGAGAGTATGTGCTGGTTCCCAGCAGCTTTGAGGAAGCTGCAACTGTTACAGCTTCTTCCTTATGAAGCAGTTGTGCAGCGACAGAATACAGGAGGATAGCTGATCAGGCGAGAGAAGAGAGACGTGGTAGAGGAGCGAAGAGCAGATTTGCCTCTAGATAAGACGGGATGGACACTCGTGGTCAGAAAGAGGGGTTGGGCTCTAGACGGCAGCACACAGCCAGAAGCAGAGCGTTGAGTAGTTGGTAGGGAACCGATCAACCGCATGCCCAGACTATCCTAGAGGCGGTATAACGAGCACTATCGCCTGCATGGGAAACACACGATGCGATATGGATAGAAACACACTGCTGGGATGGTACACTTGTACCGTGCTTACCGCTGCACACCATGATCTTCCTGCCCAGGTACCGCAACAGCAGGACAGCACTGCAAAGCGCCAACGATCCAAGTGCCCAAGACTTCGAGAGCCGGAGGATTCGTCTCTTTGGCTCAATGTTGGCGCCGAGGGTGGTCGCGAACAGGGCCTCGCACATGCACCAAGGGAGCATTGATTGGGTGAGATTGCTCGATATTGGAGGAGTAGCTTTTTGCCAGATTCGCACGCAGCGTCCAGGTTCCTCGAGGCCTGGTCCGGCAGAGGCGGGAAAGATGGCGATGGCGGAATGTGGTTGGGCGGCAAAGGGGTCCGACCGGGGTTTAGAGTGGTTAAACTTGGCCCGCTGCTCAAGCTTCGAGAGCCCAGGTGCCGTCCACGGTCTGTGATTTGCTGTCACCCCGGTCACCTCCTAGCGCACCCGTCACCCATCCCTGTCATGATGATCTGCGATGATAGGCTCCGTGCGTTACACGCAGCTAATGTGCCAAAACATCTGGCGAATCAGAGATGGAAGATGCGTGACGGCCAAAAGCAGTCATGCGACCTGGGCGGTAAGCAGCAACCACACATCAGGACAGAGCATCACGGAGAGAGACAGCCCTGACAGCATTCTGAGCTCTCCCACGCTGCCACGAGTGCAAATTCCACAACTCGGGCTGAGATGTACATGGACAAAATCGCCTTCTCGTCAAGTGTGCTCTCTTCCTGCTGGGAAACAATGTCGAGATATATGACATCTCCAGTGACCTGACAGCCCGATTCCCAGGTCCAGCATCGAAGTTGGACGTTGGAGATAGGGTTCGTTCGCGTGCCTGACGCCAAAATCTCACGTACGCGCCGTCGGCTTTAATTGATTCCAAGAACATGGGCAGGACTGGGAGGCCAGGCGTTGATCCCCAGAGAGTCAAGAACTCCGCGTTGTGTGGAAGGACAAAACACTCGGCAGACAGAATAGCTGCGGGAAAAGCGCTGCTCAGTGCTCGCCAAGTCCGTTGATGAATGCACACTCTGTATGCGTGTCAGCGTCAATATGGGAAAATGCAACACCCACAGCTCCCAGGATTCCAGCCAAGTGGGCAAATTTGAGCCGAATGTCACACAAGCGAGCCCATCGTGGTCGTACGGGAGCATTGAAGCGGCATAATTGCGTCTCTTAAAAGCCTGTTCCTCACCAGCCAAGTTGGTATTTTTAGCCCACGACGACGAGGTCTGCGAATAGACTTGGCGTAGCTCTCCAAGAAGCAGGGATCCCACGTTGCGGAGACGGCCCGGGGAACTCCCACAGCGTGGGAGTTGTCAGAGCTCTGATACCGCGGTCGTTGGTACGAGTCTAGGCGCAAGTATCTCGGAAATCTTTAATCACTTCGCCCGTCATCGAAGACAGTGCCGATTATGCCGCTTATGATTGAACACGCGATGTTCTGCAGCGGATCCTTCGTGCCGTCTGCGTCATGAATGTGGTCAGAACGCAGGTCCTCCCGTTATATGCCGGACAAGGACCCTGAGAGATGCCTCTCAAGGAGCAGATATTTGCAACATGAACAATGGATTTGGGACCACAAGATCAAAACGAAGCTCTCCGGGAGCGCTCCAAGCAAGCAAACCTGAGTTCACGATTAGAGAAATAAAAACCCATACCATTGTCTCTGTGAGCAGAATTTGGACCAAGGAATTCCTGTCCTCCAAGACCCCCCATTTTCCCATTCTGGGGCGTCTTTCGGAGCTCCTGCATCTGGGGAACAACCTTGAGTCTTGATTAGACATAGATTTCGCCGGTCCTCCATTAATCGGTCGCCTTAGCGAGAGATAAGTATTCTAGTATGAGCCTTGGCTCGCTTGCTCGAAGTCTCGCTAAAGTGCAGGCGTTGTTGATCGTACACGCCCCATAACCATATCGGAAGATATCTGGCGCAAGAAGTTTGGGCTCTTTTGATGTTAAAAGATATCGACGACATCCTTGATACAGCTTTCCTCGGTCCCATGTTTATATGCACGACCTACACCATAGCTCCATCGCTTAGACGCAACCGCAGCTGTTCTCTGCCATGGTCTAGCGCTTGGTTCTCCAAGGACTCGAATACGTAGAATACAGAACATACCAGTCATTTCACATGTTCACCTCCTGAACTTGCCAGCCGCATAATTCCACATTTTGATGATGAGTGAACTTGTGAAGGGCATTCAGTCCGACCCCCGCGCGATGGCTCGCTCTTATCAGCTTATCGGATGGCGGGGCATCAAGACTGCTGAACCCCAAACAGGTTAGCGTGACTTCGGTCCAAGAAGGGAATGATGAGTCGCAACTGGCAGCCAACAATGACTGCACACTAAATTTTGGATTGACGGCGGCGAAATCTCACGACTGAGCCATTCTTTGACCAGACCGAGCCGAGCATCCCAAAGTCGCAGACCAGATCCTGAGCGACGCTTTGCCAACGACCTCTCCTACATACTTGGATCTCCCGTTTGTCAAACCGACAGACCTTGCGAAAAGACCCAAGCAGCGAGCAGAAAAAGTGCCCCCGCCCGCATCAAGAGTCATAACCGCAATCATGGCTTCCAACGGCGACAAGTTTGGCAACGACATCGAGTCGGATTCCCACTCGGACAATGAGTCCCAGAACGGCGTCGAGGCGCAGGATCACTCTGACCATGGAGAGGTCAACAAGCCCCTCAAGTCGGCCATGAAGGCGCGCACACCCGCCCCCGCCGTCCAACGACCAGAGCTCCCTCCCCAGACCGACCCGAAAGACCTCGACGTCAAGACCCTCTCACCCTTGACGCCCGAGATCATTGCGCGGCAGGCGACCATCAACATCGGCACCATCGGCCACGTCGCTCACGGAAAGTCCACCGTCGTCAAGGCCATCTCGGGCGTGCAGACTGTCCGTTTCAAGAACGAGCTCATCCGGAACATCACCATCAAGCTTGGTTATGCCAACGCCAAGATCTACAAGTGTGACAACAAGGAGTGCCCGCGGCCGACGTGCTACAGGAGTTACAAGAGCGACAAGGAGGTCGACCCTCCGTGCGAGAGGGAAGGATGCGGCGGCACATACCGTCTGTTGCGTCACGTCTCCTTTGTCGACTGCCCCGGCCACGATATTCTCATGAGCACCATGTTGTCGGGCGCCGCCGTCATGGACGCCGCCCTCCTCCTCATCGCAGGCAACGAGTCCTGCCCGCAGCCCCAGACCTCCGAGCACTTGGCCGCCATCGAGATCATGAAGCTCGACAAGATCATCGTCCTCCAGAACAAGGTCGACCTGATGCGCGAGGAGGCCGCCAAGCAGCACTACCAGTCCATCCGCAAGTTCATCCGCGGCACCGTCGCCGGCGAGTCGCCCATCATCCCCATCTCGGCCCAGCTCAAGTTCAACATCGACGCCATCAACGACGCCATCGTCAACACCATCCCCGTCCCTCCCCGCGACTTCACCCAGGACCCGCACATGATCGTCATCCGGTCCTTCGACGTCAACAAGCCCGGCGCCGAGATCGAGGACCTCAAGGGCGGCGTCGCCGGCGGCTCCATCCTGCACGGCGTCCTCAAGCTCGGCGACGAGATCGAGATCCGGCCCGGCATCGTCACGCGCGACGACAAGGGCGAGCTCAAGTGCACGCCCATCTTCAGCCGCATCGTCTCGCTCAACTCGGAGGCCAACGACCTCAAGTACGCCGTCCCCGGCGGCCTCATCGGCGTCGGCACGCGCATCGACCCGACCCTCTGCCGAGCCGACCGCCTCGTCGGCTTCGTCCTCGGCCGCAAGGGCCGCCTCCCCGAGATCTACAGCGAGATCGAGGTCAACTTCTACCTGCTCCGCCGCCTGCTGGGCGTCAAGACCGCCGACGGCAAGCAGGCCAAGGTCGACAAGCTGGCCAAGAACGAGGTCATCATGGTCAACATCGGGTCCACGTCGACGGGCGCCAAGATCGCCGCCATCAAGAAGGACGCCGCCAAGTTGATTCTTACGAGCCCGGCTTGCACCAACATTGGTGAGAAGGTTGCGCTAAGTAGACGTATTGAGAAGCACTGGCGTCTTATCGGTTGGGCTACTATCGCAGCGTAAGTTCATGCACTCTCACTGAACCATATCCACGAGTCAATTGCTGACATGGTCCGTCCAATAGCGGTAAGACGTTGGAGCCTGCCACTTCGTAAGAGATTGTGTAGTCATCTTGCGAGGTCAAGAGAGCTTCGACCCTTGAAGATGTATGAGATATCGTCTGTTGTTTTCCAGGTCGAATGTCGGGCAGCCGGACAGGCCTGCGAGCTATACCTAGGAAGCAGGAGCGAGTAAGCGTGTCGAGAGCGAGGTGTGGAACATCAACAAGTGGTTGATCAACAGCGAGCAGCAGATAGCCTTTGGTAAGGGTAGCCTGTGATAGACAGAGAGATGGGTCATTGCATGGATGGTATCAAAATTGGAGTTATCTGTTGGCTCGCCAGTCTCTGAAACCCCTCTAATACCTTTACTCATGATAAAGCTGGCCATTCATCCTTCCCGTAATACCTTTACTCATGATAAAGTTGGCCATTCATCCTTCCCGAGGACAATTACTGCCTCACCTTCCTAGCATGCTTGACCAAATTCTCAATAACCCCCTCAAACGCCTCCCGGTCCCCAATCTTCTCGTCGGTCCGCTTCGTCCAGAAGTCGAGAGCCTCCTTGGCCGTCTCCTCCAGCTCCGCCAGCCGCTTGACGTGGGCCCGCAGCTCGCCGTCCGTCATGCCGTCCAGCGCCTCGTCCGTGGTCGTGCACAGCTGCTTGGCGGCCACCAGGTCCAGCTCCGGCTCGGACGGGCCCTTCCTCCTGCCGGCCTCGTCGCCCTTGCCCCGCTTCTTGCTGCCGGAGGATTTCGGCTTGGGCTTGCCCTGGGTGTCGACCGAGGTGCTGCTCGCGTTACCGTCGTCTCGCTTCTTGAGGCGGGAGAGGGAGCGCGAGCGGGAGGAGGCGGAGCGCAGGGAGCCCGTTGACGTGACCCTGTGTAGGGAGGGGAGGACGAGTTTCTTCTGCTTGGAGGCTGGGAGGATCTCGTCCAGGTCGACGGGTACCCCGAGAGAGACGAGGAAGAGGCGGCGGATGCGGGAGCGGATCCAGTCTGGTGGCTGGAGCGGAGGGGGCGCGACGAGCTGTGACCAGAGGGAGGCGGAGCGCGGGGTGAGGAAGATGGGGTTGTCGGATTTGCTGAGAGGAGGTAGTGTTGGAGGGGCGTCGTCTGGTGGGAAGAGGGCGTCGAGGTAGGGTTCTGTTAAAGACTGGATGTCGTCGGGGTCGAGGTCGGTGAAGTCGGGGATGGGGTAAGAAAGTGAGGGTTGAGGGGGTGCCGCTGAGAGCTGTGGTTGAGGGGGGGGAGGAGAGGTTTCCTGGGATTGCTCATCAAAGTCCCCTTCGTCAAACTCGCCGAAGTCGTCGTCCTCGTTGCCTTCTTCAAAGTCGTCAAAATCGTCCCCGAAGTCGTCTTCTTGCTCACCGTCTCCAGCGTTTTCTCGGAAGCCAGGACTGGGCGGAGGTCTCGAAACATTGGATGACTTTCTTCTCAGACGCGGGGATCTTGGAGTTCTCAAAGCAGGTGATATTGGAGGCTCTACGGAACGAGATATAGGTCAATACAAAAGGTACTGCGCTTGCCGGTAAAGAGAGAACAGAAGAGAGTGATCGGGCTACACATCCGTACCAGTACTGCCATTGTCGCCCTCGCCGTCCTTCTTAATCTCAGTCCCGTCGGCATGGATGACGAGGTCAGGAGGAGCGTCAGCCCTATGCTTCGCCTTGACCTCCTCGTGCTCGACCGAGCCAGCCGTGTCCGGGCTCTGTTCTACCACGGTCTTGGGGATTGGGTGGCCGCCCGGTGACAGCGTCCGTCCCCGATCATCGTCACCGCCTCCTACGTCGGTCTTGAGGGACAGGTCTGGGATGATGGCGATCTCGTCTGGCTCTGCGTCGCCCTCGCGCATCTTGTAGGCTTCGGTGCCGGGGACTTCGCCGTACGAGGGCTCGTCGTCCACCTTTTCAACTCGCGTCTTGGGAATGGGTGACTTCGGGACGGGTGAGTTTGCGCCCGACTGGGCGTCAGAGTAGTGCTCCTCCGAGTCTGATTCCACTAAGGGGACGTCAGTACGGAAAAGGGGATTGTTGTTGGTGGCTTGGTTAATAAGGCGCACCTAGCTCATGTGCACCCGGATCGACGATACCAGTCTTCTCCGGAGGGGAGAGACTGTTCCTCCTCGAAGACATGCTGGTTTACTGTATGTTGGTCTTGCTGTGTCCTAACTCCGCGATAGGTCGATGTCTGATGGAGCGACGGATCGAAACTCAGAAAGGCAAGAAGTTGCGCGTTTAGGAGGTAAATGCAGAAAGGGGCGTCTCGATCTACGTATGTAGAGGTAGTGGCTGGTCAATCAGATGATGTCTAGAATCGGCGGCGGTGCACTTCTCGGCATCAGGAGGCCAAGGTTTCAACGTAGGGCAATCAGGCGGATAGGTACAGCTCGCGGCGACAGTGACGGAGCGGGAGAGCTAGACTAAGGTAAATGTCGGGGTCCCTTTACTGTGGGTCATTCGGTCGGTCTGGACTCCGCCACGGCTGACAGCTGTGGCCTTGCTCTTTGCCAGCTGGTGGTAGCTAGTCGCGGTGGCTACGTGAACACTCACGAAAAAGCTAAGCTAAAGTAAGCTTTGATTGAGGTTGGAAGGCTGGATGGAATTCAATGATCATCACCACTGCAGCAAGCGACCAAACTTTAGCTGGACGTATATCGACAATAAACACCCCCGCGACATCGCCGGACGGCACCAAGAAGGCACCAACCTACCAAGCAACACACGGCGCAAGAGTTGGACAAGTGAATACCTACAGTTGGCGGCAGGCAGGGTAACTGCAGCCCTAGCTTCGCGTCATTGTCTGTCGAGCATTTGACATTTGCTTTCCGCATTCCAAACAAACCAACGTCGTCGACTGCCATTCGTCGAGCCAGCGCCACGCATTAATAGTCCATATCGTTGGCAACCACTACCCCGAGACGTACCTACTATTAGTAGGCTATCCCTGGCAATAATGTCCTTCACATTCGGCGCTCCTGCGTCAACCGCAGCTTCGGGTCAACAAGCCACGACGACAACAGCTCCTACTTCTGGCGGTCTCTTCGGCGCGGCATCAACAGGCACACCAAGCTTCTCGTTCGGCAAGACAGGAGCCATGAGTGGATCGACTCCTGCTCAGTCGGGTAGTGGCGGCGCTCTGTTTGGGAATCTGGGAGGAAACACAGGCGCGGCCTCCACGCCGGCTGCTTCTCCATTTGGACAACAGCAGCAGCCCGCCGCCGGCGGTGGCCTCTTCAGCAATGCCGCTAAGCCTGCCGCATCTAGCGGAGGTGGTCTCTTTGGAAACAGCAACACGACAGCATCGCCCAATCCCTTCGGAGCAGCAGCGTCCTCGGCGGCACCAGCTGCGTCCACAACCTCGACATCAGGCGGTCTCTTCGGTAACAAGACATCGACTCCCGCGACCTCGGCACCAGCTCCCGGAGGCCTTTTCGGAAACGCGCAGAGCAGCAGCAACACTGGCAGTTCATTGTTTGGAGGTGCCGCAGGGGCTCAAGCAACGCCGGCGAAGCCATCAGGTGGTTTGTTTGGCGGCCTGGGATCTACGACGCCTGCTGGTGCTCCGACAGCTTCTACCACAACACAGCCAGCTCCGCAGCCTACCCAAGCAGCTGCGTCACCCTTCGGTCAACCGCAAGCACAAGCCCCTAAGGCCGGCGGTCTCTTCGCCAGCACGCCAGCAGCTCAGCCATCGACAGGCGGCATGTTTGGAAATACCAGCTCGAACACTCCGGCCGCTGCTCCAGCGGCTGGTGGCTCGTCATTATTCGCAGCCGCTGCGAAGGACAACAATGCCCCCAGTGCCGGCGGTTTGTTCGGTAAGAAGCCAGACGCTGCCCCTGCCTCGACTGCTGGTGGTCTTTTCGGCAATGCTTCGGCCGCGACATCACAGCCGGCCACTACTGCGCCCGCTACCGCGTCGAGCCTCTTTGGCGCGAAGCCCGCTGCAACTCCTTCTGCCGCTCCTGCTACCACGGCAGCAGCAAGCCCTTTTGCAGCAGCTACCACAGGCAACAAGCCGCCCACAAGCAATCTCTTCGCAGGTGCCGCTGGTTCTTCTGCTCCAGCATCGACACCCGCAAGCTCAGCGGCACCCGCAGCAGCGAGCGGCCTATTCGGTGCGAAGCCTGCCACTGCTGCCCCTGCTGCTACATCTGCTCCAGCCAGCGGTGGCCTATTCGGCTCTACCCCAGCCGCAACCTCCGCACCGGCAGCTAGCACGACAGCCGCCCCAGCTGCGACGACAGCAGCGTCCGGCACCACCACCACCACATCCGCCCCCGCCGCGACAAGCTCGCTCTTCGGCAGCAAACCCGCCGACAGCAACACGGCCACAGGCTCCTCCACCAAGACGGGCCAGACCGGCACCACCTCCAGCAACCTGGCCACCTCGACCATGGGACCCCTTTCACAGCTCCCCAGACTGAAGAACAAGACCATGGACGAGATCATCACCCGCTGGGCGACTGACCTCTCCAAGTACCAAAAGGAATTCAAAGACCAGGCCGCCAAGGTGGCAGAGTGGGACCGCCTCCTCGTCACCAACGGCGAGAAGATCCAGAAGCTGTACCTCGGCACCTACGAGGCCGAGCGGGCGAGCAACGAGATCGAGCGCCAGCTCGCGTCGGTGGAGTCGCAGCAGGACGAGCTCGCGAGCTGGCTGGACCGGTACGAGGCCGAGGTGGAGGACCTCTTCGCCAAGCGCGTCGGGGACGCGGAGCACGTCGCCGGGCCGGACCAGGAGAGGGAGAGGACGTACAAGCTCGCCGAGAAGCTGACGGATCGGCTGGACGAGATGGGCAAGGATTTGGGCAAGATGATCAAGGAGATCAACGACATGAGCGGGACGCTGCAGAAGGGGGGCAAGACTGATGATCCGGTACGTTTTTTTTTTTTCCTTTACTCCTTCACTGCTGGTGAGATGTGTGGACAACAGGTTGCTAACGGACAAAAACCAGTTGAGCCAGATTGTGCGCGTCCTCAACGGCCATCTCAGCCAGCTGCAGTGGATCGACACCAATGCTGCTGCGCTCCAGGCCAAGGTCACGGCTGCGCAGAAGGCGAGCGGGAACATGGCCAGCCAGTATGGCGCCCCGGAGAGCGATGCGGCGGAGAGCTTCTATCGGTCGTACATGGGGCGTCGTTGAGAGCAGGGATTACGGCTGAGGGCTAGGCAGTGCATCGGGATATAGATGACCGAAGGAGTTGACAGGATGACGATGGAAGAGTCTGCAGGGTGCAATGCAAGGCGACTGCGTAGAGGGTTTTCGTTTACTGTAGGAATAGTCACGGCTTGGCTGACATGATAAGCATCCAATATTAGGCACTCATAGAGCAGTATGCTCCCGGAGGAAGGAACTCAGCACAATAGGACAACGGTGTTTCGACCGAGAAGAGCCTATGTATGTACAAGTACAATCCTATGGTGTAGATGGAGTAAAAACAAAAGGGTGCGACTCCCAGTAGCCTGTCAGAGCGATATGGAATCCAGCAGCGTGGTAAAGGATTTTTCGGTCCTAGTAGACTGCGAACCGTCTGGTCCTTCACAACGGTCCCTGCTACACGTGCATGTGCATAAGGCACGCACGGCCCCTATACGGTGTACCGGGCAGGCATCCTTAGTTGTGCTCGCCGCCCTGGTCCTTGGTGATCTCGTCACTGGGGGAGAGCCAATATGTCAGTACTGGAACGAGAGCTTATCATCGCATGAGGGACGAGGGAAGTCTTCTCACATATGGTCCGACAGCTGCTTGAGGTGGGCCTGCTGCTCGTGCAGCTTCTTCCTGAGCTCGAGGAGCCTCTCCTTCTCGCGCTGGCGGATGGCGTAGTCCTCGTTGGCGCGCTCGCGGCGCTGGAAGGCGTCTCTGTTGTTTGGCAAGGTTCCCCGGTTAGCACATTGGCGTCATTTTTCCACCCTTCCCTTCCAACCCATGGCGGCTTGGGGAAGTAAATTCAGGTGCAGCGGAAAGTGAACAGACTCACCCCTGGCCACCGGTCTTGGGAGGAGCGCCCGTCTCGCCGGCCATTGCGCGCGCGGTGGTGGTGAATGTAGCTCTGGAGAAGACGCTCGGGCGGGTGAGCTTGGTGAAGGTGGTGCGAAGCATTTTGGCAGAGGATTGGTTTCGAAGTCAGTCGGAAACTGAAAGGGGATCAGAGGGTATTTGAGGTGCGTGGCGGCCGAAGATCTGTCACGAGATCGATTGGCTTTGGAGGGGTGAAGTGCAAGCAGGTTGTTGATGGTCGTCAATTCGTCTTTGAGGTATGTAATGGTCTGATGCTGGCAGACTGGAAGTGGGGACCTTTGCGGGCTTGTCTGAGCTCTTTCCCGGGTCCAATCAGGAGCTGGGATACGGACCGGACCCGAGATTTCGTAGGGGAACCCTTAAGCCGAGCTCTGGGGAGCTTCAGATGAAGCGGCTTCTGTGCAGATTCTTGTTGACTTTGGAAACATTCGAACATGCGCACAGTAGTCTGTTGTCATGTGTAAGTTGGAAGAGAATTTGTAAACTCGGTGTCTACCCAGAGAACTTGCCCTTCGGGGAAACGGATCTGAGTGTCAAGCCTAAAGACGTACGCCTAGCAGTCTAGAATAGCAAAGCCAACTGTCTGACATGTCAACTCCCGTCCTTATCATTCCTTGATCAAGCAGCGCTTGGTACATAAGGTACCTTAGACACACCACATCCGAGGATACTCTTGACGCTGCCGTTTTCTGGACGACTGGCGGAATAGTGGCTTGCTATGGGGGAAGCTTAGCAATAGCGACAGACCGAAACCTTGCATGCTCCTGAAGACAGAGCAGAGCACGCCGAAATCTGTCCAAAGGGACAACCCCTCCTTACGCCCCTTTAAATAAGTCTGGTCTGAATGCTGCCTCCTTGGAAGTGCAGGTGCTTGTTCGAACTGTCCTGGGTGTGGGAAACCTCGGCATATCCGTTAGATGCCTCTGTCAAGGAGGTGTATAGGGTAGGTCGGGTCTCTGTGGGTAGTGGCGTTGCTCTCTATCGATAAGTAGGTACGTATGAATGGTAGCATTTCCATGAGCGTTACCTTTGTCTTTTCCCGTCCCGCATTCTAGACACATGCTGTTCGCGTATGAGCAGATTCAGGAGTTCCATTGTTTACAGCAATATGTCAAGACGATGCTCTCCTTTTCAGGCGCTTGAGAGGCTGCCCTTCTACTTCCCTGCCACAGGGGAATAGTCACCCACCGCGGGGTGCGCCTTGGGGTAAGCTGTGCCAGAGTGTAATGGCTCCATGTGCTGCTCACATCGCATCGAGACTGTGAACCCTAAGGAGCACGCCGAGGCTTCCCTGCCGGATGGTGAAGTAGCTCTCACAGAGCGTTTAATCGCCTCAAGTGGCCCCACAGCATTACCTCATAATTGAGCCTTCAAAGCGTCTCTCAGCTACGTACCTACTTACTCAATTGGACGTATCTATGCAGGCATGCCACTCAGTCGCGTGTACCGTCCATGTAGTAATTGAGATATGACTTTCACTGAGGTGGTCTTCCTGGCGACTGCTGTCCTCCTTTGTTTTGCTGAGCGACAGCTCACCCAGGTCAAAGTTGCGCGTGGCATTGTGGTCCACTTGTGGTCTATCACAGTAAGCCTCACAACCACGAATCTGGATGAAACAAGGTGTTTTTAGTGAGAGTGCCCGTGTCGTTCCTCGCCCAAGAACCCCGCTCTTTTGGAACCAGCAGCCTCAGGCAACAGGCCGGTCAGGTAAGATCTGCCAGCCGTCTGGCAGAGCTGGTGGGGGCTCGTGTCCATTGTTGAGAGCCGGCCAACCAGCATTGGTCAGCTGGCAGAATGCATCATCCTTTTGAGCACCTTGCAATTTCACCTTTCCGCCTTGCCAACTTTCCCGCCAGTGAGCTGCGCTGTCCCAGGTCAACATCAGTCAATCTCCAAAAGCGACAACGTCCCACCCACCCAAACCCCCCCTCCCCAATACCAAATATTCTTCTTGGTTCTGCCCTTTTAACCTGCTTTCATCAAAACCTCGATACTAAACTGCCATCTGCAACCACAACAGTCTTGTTCGTGATAACTCCATCCCACCAACTAACCAACCCTTAAACCCTGCCTTTTCGCGCAATCGGTATGTATCTCGTCGTGCCTGTTGCCTTGCTGCTGCCTCTTCCCTGAACCCGCCGCTCGTCCTTGCCCACCACCGTGTGTCGTCATCGCTTTCAACCGCATCCCTTTGTCGCCGACCTCTGCCCTCTGATTGCTGGCCACCAGGAGTTGCGCGGCAACGGCTATTACTTTCCATACACGTCGGAGTACCTCGAGCAACAGCAAATACCGACTGCTTCGTATGCGCCATTCGCTCTACTCCGACAGCGCATAACCCCACTGTGAGCGGGGAGAGCCTCCTTTTGCTTTCTGAGTCCTGAAGGGCGGCAACCTGGTGCTTACATCAACTCGACATCGAATTTCTGCCCAAATTGGCCATCACTCTTAGCCTGCAGCACCTGTTTATCTCTTCGCCGCCATTTCCCCAGGCCACGTCCCGTGCCCTCAGCCTCGACACCGCCTCGTCGTCTTATCCTGGCCCGCGCTAACTCGTTTCTGGTGTCCAGATCTCAACTCGCAACAATGGGTCACGAAGATGCCGTCTACCTGGCTAAGCTGGCCGAGCAGGCCGAGCGCTATGAGGGTATGTCAGTTCTGATTGTCGGGCCCGTGATGGAGTTTCGCTGATCGAGACCCCCCGTGTGCAGAGATGGTCGACAACATGAAGATCGTCGCCTCAGAGGACCGTGACCTCACGGTTGAGGAGCGCAACCTCCTGTCCGTCGCCTACAAGAACGTCATTGGCGCTCGCCGTGCTTCGTGGCGCATCGTGACGTCGATCGAGCAAAAGGAGGAGTCCAAGGGCAACTCGACCCAGGTCGGCCTGATCAAGGAGTACCGCCAGAAGATCGAGAGCGAGCTCGCCAAGATCTGCGAGGACATCCTCAGCGTCCTTGACAAGCACCTCATCCCGTCCGCCAAGACCGGCGAGTCCAAGGTGTTCTACCACAAGATGTGCGTTTCCCTGGGTGGCGGCGTCAAGTGATCATGAGGTGAACCCGATGCTGACAGCCCTCGCAGGAAGGGCGACTACCACCGCTACCTCGCCGAGTTCGCCGTTGGTGACAAGAGGAAGGATTCCGCCGACAAGTCTCTCGAGGCCTACAAGGCTGCCACCGAGGTCGCTCAGACCGAGCTTCCTCCCACCCACCCTATCCGCCTCGGACTCGCCTTGAACTTCTCCGTCTTCTACTACGAGATCCTGAACGCCCCGGATCAGGCCTGCCACCTTGCCAAGCAGGCGTTTGATGACGCCATTGCCGGTGAGCATCCGCACTTCAGACTCACATAGGATTTCCCACAATTGCTGACCAAAACACGCGCTTGCAGAGCTCGATACCCTGAGCGAGGAGTCGTACAAGGACTCTACCCTCATCATGCAGCTTCTCCGCGACAACCTGGTACGTAACCTCTGGACTTTGTTGACATTGATCGTGCACTAACGCACACCTCTCAGACCCTGTGGACTTCGTCAGAGGCCGAGCCCGCTGCTGCTACCGGAACTGCTGAGGCCGCACCCGCGGAGGAGAAGGCCCCGGAAGGTACCGCGGATGAGCCCAAGGCTGCGGAGTAAGGCAGCTCTGTGTGGAACAGTTTTCTCATTGATGATAACCCCCCCGTCTGGTCATGGTCTGGTTGATATTGGCAAACCGCCCGGGAGGAACGGTGTCTATGGAGTGTTAGCTGCCAGGAAATCCCCTTGAGAAGACCCCTTTGCATGTTCTACGCAAATACAGCACACACACAACACAAAGAACATTTTCCTTTGGGCGAAAACGTGGCCTCTCTGGCAAACAACGGGTGTCTAGAGTGCTGAGTCTGCGTTTCGGAGGTGGTGCTTTTATTCCCCGACTGCTTGCCTTTTAGAGTCTAATGTGCGCTTGAGAATCGTCCGGAAAATAACACTATAACCGCCCTGTCTCCCTGACGAGCAGGCCTCTTATACATCCAAGAACCTGCAGCTTCACGGTGTCGAGCTTCCAATCATGAGGCTCTTCCGGTATGCACATCATTTGGTCCAGACGTAGGCCGGTAGCATGTACCGCATCTCCTGACCGAGTACTATCCCCCATCCGACCTCTCACGCTCGGGGCGGAGCCGGTGAGCTTGCAATGTCCCTTGTGCCACAAGCGTCTCACACCTCATAGCCGCCACAGAGGTATGCTCAAGCCGGACGGCAATCCGAGCCATAGACCTAGATCTAGTCCCTGGCGACACTCCCTAGCATCTAGCCCCACGGATCAGAGCAAGCAACTGCCACCATGAAGCTCCGAGCTTGGCTCAGCAAACCTGTTCTCCTGAGAACCTCGGCGCGAACATGGACCCATCTTCCTGCAAACAAACTGATTGTGCACCCTCATTCACGAGCCATCCCCCCTCGCTTTCTCCCATCCACTTCCGTCCCTTCCCATATTCTCATGCTGACTCTCGTTCCCTTCCCTTCCATCATTCCCATCCTCATCATCATCGACAACAGCGAACCGCACCCTAAGCCACAGACTACAATCCTGACACCCGACCATGACCTCCCCAAAGTCCGCCGCCTCCTCGAGGTCCCCCTCCTCGAAGCGGTAGCCCCTGTTGTTGCCGCAGCGGCACGATCTGAACCACTCCTCCCGGACAGGGTCGTAGTCCAGGTCGTCCAGGTCCACATCTTGGATGCCGGTCTGGAAGTGCTGCCCTGGCCCGTTAGGCGAGGTGGAGGAGATAAGAGATGGAGAGGACCGGGTGAGGAGGAAGCGGTCATACTGGGAGCGGGAGGTCGGGGAGGAGAGGGTCGCGTAGGCGAGGGAGATCTGGTCTATTGTTATGCTGCTGCTGCTGCTGCTGTCGGCGGCGGCGGAGGCGTGTTTCCTCTTGTCTGGGTGGTGGATGAGGAGGGCGCGGTGGTAGGCTCGCTTGAGGGCCTGGGAGGGGTCTTTTTGGGTGTCGAGATGTGATGGTGTTATTTGTAGGATTTCGTAGTATGTTTGATGTGGCGCGCCATCTGGTATTGAAAATGTAGGGGACATTCTGTTATAGGGGGTGTTGAATGTGAGGTGGTTGAATATCAGGTTGAGTGAGTTTAGCTATTTAACACTTGAGATGAGAATTTCTAGATGGCGAGAAAACCGAGATATGCCCAAATCACGTGCTACACTACGGCTTCATACCTTCTTGTTGTCCTTGAAAAACTGTATTCTCCTATAGAACTGCCAATATGAGGTTCATATGTCCACAAGAGGCTTTGAGGTGGGATGTTCCTGGTTCAGCATGCAAGGCACATAGGGTAGGTTGACGATGTCCAGGCCTAAACCCCACATGATTTGGAGACTACGAAGACGCAGAGCAAAAGGGCTTGACTGGGAGCTGCGAGACCGCGGTTTCAAGCAATCAACAGGCAAGGTTTCTGAGATCTCACTGTCATATTGTGACAAAGATACACTGATATTACATGATGTACAATCAACGTTGCCCGACTCCCAAGTCGCTGACTCTCTACCTGGGGAACTTGGTCCAGTTCCGCTTTCCAACCTGTAGTCGTCCTCCGTTAGAATTTGATACCCGTCGTTAAGAGCAACTCGTGTAGGACTCACCTTCTTCCATTCCCTGATAAGGTTCGGCATATTGAGCATAGCCGTTCTCCTCTTCTCCATCCTGGAGACACAGCAGTTAGCATATCGTCCACCCCAAATTCGCCAGACAACAGCTCCAGAAGTCCAACATACTTCGCAATCATCTGCCTCTCGTGCTTGTGACCCTTGACCTTCTGCCCAACACCAGTACCCTTCACCCTCAATCCCAGCTCAACCCGCTTGTGTAACCTCTCGTACGTGCCCTTGGGGGTGTACGGCAGCAGCTCCTCTACCCCGTTCTCCCGCGCCAGCTTGACAATCTCAGCTTGTCTCCTCAGCGAGTAGACGGGATCGTGCCATTTGCCGGTTACCGGGTGTTTCGTCGGGAGGAACGGGTTCGGCGTGTCTTGTTGGTAGGGCGTCTTTGCCGTCTCCGGGTCGACGCCGGCTGGCAGGATCTTCGGGGAGGGATACCGGGCGAGGAAGGTCTGTAGCCGTGGCGGCAGGGACCTGGCCAGTTCTATGGCGCTTCGTTGTAGGGAGGAGGACATTGTGGCGTCTTGGGGGTCGTTGTTGAGGTACGACCTGTCCGGCAGATGAGGAGGCTTCGAGGTCGAGGCTGCGGGATCGAAAAGTTTACGCTAATGGCACGCCCCCAGGACGCTAGAGTAAAGTGGGGCACGCTTAAGATATACTTGGCGCTAGTGGCGCGGCCCTTGAAGGAACGACAGCCTTGCGGATGGTCGTGGAACATGGAAGCTACATCTGCATTTCTCAACAAAAACCTCTCGCTCTAAATATCTGCAACCCGCAAGATATTGAAAGCATCGCAGCCTGGTGCACTGCTTACGCACAAGATGGGCATAACAGCGAATCCGAGCCTCGCATCTCGACGAGAGCCTCCAGATCTGGGAGCGCTGTTGCGCAAACGAAAGGCCGAAGAAGAACTCGCCGCGAAGCCCAGATTCATCCCCAAGTCGGAGAGGCTGCGGCTTGAGGCCGAGAAGGCGGCCAAGGAAGAGGAGGAGCGGAAACGCAAGTTAGTGGAGAAGACGACAGTACAGAATGGCTCAGCACAACCTCGCTCGGGCGCGGCAGGCTCTGCGATACCGACTGGCCCCAAGGCAATGAGGGATACAGACAGGCGAGACGATAGGCGTGACGATAGACGAGACGAGAGGCGCGATGGCAGGAGAGACGACAGACGAAACGGCGACCATGGTCGCAACGGCCCGAACGGGGTGAACGGCCGCCAGGACAACCGTGGCAACAGGCGCGACGAAGCCAATGCAAAGTCCAAAGCCAACCCAGAGAGCGACGATGAGGCAGAACTGCGAGCGCGCTACATGGGCCCGGTGATGAACCAGTCCACGTTCTCAGCCAAGAAGAAGAGGAGACGGACGACGGACAAGAAGTTCAACTTCGACTGGGACGCCGACGACGACACGAGCCGGCCAGCTGACCCGCGCTATGCCGATCGGCCAGAGCCTGCTTTCAGACTTGGCGGTTTCGGAGAGGAGACCATGGACGAGATCGTCCACAGGAAGGCCGAGGCCATCCGCAAGAGCGATCCGGAACACGGCGAGGAGCGCGCCAGGCAACTGCTGGAGCAGCACGAGCGCGCCAAGCAGGCTCAGGAGCGGAATAGTCTTGGCAAGCACTGGTCTGAGAAGAAGCTGTCCGAGATGAAGGAGCGCGACTGGCGCATCTTCAAGGAGGACTTTGGTATTGCTACGAAGGGAGGCGCTATCCCGAACCCGATGCGCAGCTGGAACGAGTCGAATCTGCCACATCGGCTGCTTGACATCGTTGCTCAGGTCGGATACGATGAGCCTACGCCTATTCAGAGGGCGGCTATACCCATCGCCCTGCAGGCCCGAGACTTGATCGGTGTGGCCGTTACTGGTTCCGGAAAGACTGCGGCGTTCCTACTGCCTCTGCTGGTCTACATATCTGAGCTGCCGCCACTCGACGAATTCACCAAGAACGATGGCCCATATGCGCTAATACTTGCGCCTACTCGTGAACTGGTGCAGCAGATCGAATCGGAAGCGAGGAAGTTTGCAACGCCTCTGGGATTCACGGTGGTCAGCATCGTGGGCGGTCACTCGCTAGAAGAGCAAGCCTATGCCCTTCGCAACGGAGCCGAGATCATTGTGGCAACCCCAGGACGTCTGGTGGACTGTATCGAGAGACGTCTTCTGGTCCTTGGCCAGTGCTGCTACGTTATCATGGATGAAGCCGACCGAATGATTGATCAGGGATTCGAGGAGCCACTGACAAAGATCCTGGAGGCGCTGCCCGTCACCAATGAGAAGCCGGACACAGATGATGCCGAGAACCCGCAACTCATGACGCGTTACTTGGGCGGCAAGGACCGGTACAGACAAACCATGATGTACACGGCCACCATGCCTCCCATCGTCGAGAAAATCGCAAAGAAGTACCTACGCCGACCCGCCATCGTCACTATCGGCAACGCCGGCGAAGCGGTCGACACGGTCGAGCAGCGGGTCGAGTTTGTGGCAGGCGAAGACAAACGCAAGAAGCGCCTGCAGGAGATCTTGAACTCGGGCCAGTTCCAGCCGCCGATCATCGTCTTTGTGAACATCAAGCGCAACTGCGACACTGTGGCGCGGGATATAAAGCAGATGGGCTTCTCGGCCGTCACGCTGCACGGCAGCAAGACGCAGGAGCAGCGTGAGGCGGCCCTGGACTCGATCAGGAACGGACAGACGGATATTCTTGTCGCGACGGATCTGGCTGGCCGTGGTATCGATGTGCCGGATGTGTCGCTGGTGGTCAACTTCAACATGGCCAGCAGCATCGAGTCGTATACTCACCGTATCGGCCGTACTGGTCGTGCGGGCAAGAGCGGTGTTGCCATTACGTTCTTGGGTCCCGAGGATAACGATGTCTTGTATGACCTGAAGCAGATCATCTCCAAGTCGTCTATCTCTAAAGTTCCCGAGGAGCTGAGGAGACACGAGGCGGCGCAGAGCAAGCCGGTCCGCGGGCAGAAGAAGGTGGAGGAGTCGAGTGGGTTCGGGGGGAAAGGAGGCGGTCAGTGGTAGTTGTTAGTTAGACATCGTGTGATACCGTACCACCCCTTTTTAGAAACAGTGTGTTTTATCTCTCATCTCTTAGCTCGCCATCCCATATGATGACCCCCTCACTTCTCTAGTCCAGTACGTACTTAGGGCAGGCTAGGGATGTTCTAACATGACTCTCCGGCGTCGGAATCGGACGAGGACGGATGACCGAGGATCTGATAAAATTGCACTCTCCACCCAACAAAGTTATCAGATCAGGATGGGGACGAGCCAAGCCTCGATCTGTCGTTAACCCCGCGCTAAATCAGGCACAACGGGCCGCAGTCATCGAATGAGAGCGATGCACCTCTGCTGCGTCCGAGCAAAATTTTGAAAATCCTGTGTGCACCGAGCGGCCTTCTCCCACTCGTTACCTGTCGCAGCCGAGTACTTAGGTAGCCTATACCGGTACAACCTCGTTATTCTGCCACGTTTCTGCCCGGGTTTTGACAATGACATCTTGCCCAGCCTAAAATGTACCGCCCAGCGCCCCGCCCCGCCCTTCGGACCTTTGGCGGACCTTCCTAACGAGCGGTGACGAAGACCCAGGGGGGGAACCACTGTCTCCCGGTTCTCTGGCGTACGGGCAGCACCACCCACGAGTGAATATTCTACTCGTGCTACCTTTTATTTAGTGCTTCACCTGGAGCGGTTGTTACTTGCGCATCGACTGCCGCATGACCGTGTGATAGCCAACAAACAGGCGCGGTATTGCGCATCGCTCACCACAAGGGGCTCCTCTGAGTAGAACGCCAGCATAGCCTACTCTTCACTCTACTACCGATCAGGCACCGTCGCTTTCGACATCCAAGCTCATCGCCTTCCTCCCTTTTCAGACTCTCCTTGCCAATTGTCATGGCATCCTCACCACACGTCGAGGTCAAGGCCTCAGGTCCTCTCCACGTGCCGGGAACATCAGCTCTTCCCCTGACGCCCCGAACAGCGGCCATGGAAGCCATAGAGGACATCCTCTACGGCTCGGTACGTCAATTCCCTCCAAAGCCTCGACCTATGCTAACGAGCCAATAGCTAGCCGGCGTCATAGGCAAATACATCGAATATCCCTTCGACACAGTCAAAGTGCGCCTTCAGTCGCAGCCCGACCACCTGCCCCTCCGATATCGCGGGCCCATCGACTGCTTTCGCCAGTCCATCAGAGCAGACGGCTTCCTCGGTCTGTACCGCGGGATAAGCGCCCCCCTCGTCGGCGCAGCCTTGGAAACAAGCAGCCTCTTCTTCTTCGAGCGCATGGGACGGGAGGTGGTATACAAGAGCGGATTTACACCAAAAGACGAGGCACTACCGCTAGGGGCGCTCTGGTTCACAGGCGCCTTCTCGGGGGCTTTTACCTCGCTGGTCCTGACGCCGATAGAGCTGGTCAAGTGCAAGATCCAGGTCCCGGCCAACGACGCCGGCGGCACGGCGTCGGCGGCACCGCTACGCCCGGTGCCGGTCATCAAGGACATATGGCGGCACCACGGGTTCATGGGTTTCTGGCACGGACAGCTGGGGACGCTCATACGAGAAGCGGGCGGGTGCGCGGCCTGGTTCGGCGCCAAGGAGACGACGTCCAAGCTGTTCCGGGACACGAACGAGCGCAAGGCGACGTCGAGCGCGCAGCTGGAGCGGCTGCGCGCCGACCCCCTGCCGCTCTGGCAGCAGGCCGTCGCCGGCGCGTCGGCGGGCATGTCGTACAACTTCCTCTTCTTCCCCGCCGACACGGTCAAGTCGCGCATGCAGACCTCGCCGATTGGGGGAGGGGAGCGGAACCAGCAGAGGAGCTTTGCGCAGGAGACGGTCGCGCTGTGGCGGCAGGCCGGGATACGCGGGTTCTACAGGGGCTGCGGGATCACGGTCCTCAGGTCTGCGCCGAGCTCGGCGTTTATATTCATGGTCTATGATGGGCTGAAGAAGTATCTCCCCATGCAGTGAGAGGACTCCGAGAGATACCAGGACATAGAGGGGACGGCGCATTTTTGGTTTAGAGGTCCGGCGTTCGTGGTTGCTCTTGGGCATTGCTCGCATATCATAGCGAGATCTCGCTGGTATCTGGTTTTCTGAGACAACGTTTGTAGTTGTTGCTTTTCAGACAGCATACAGGTATATACAACCTAGACATAGAGGCGTGATGATTTTCTCCTTCGCATCACCTCGACAGGTTCCTTGACTATTCACAAATCCTTCTTCTCCCGAGGCTGCCTCAGATCCCCGTCATTCAACCAGGCCGCGCCCGCACTCAGATAAGTAGCGAAACTCAGCCAACCCAAGTACGGCACCAGACACCAGCCGGCCAGGCTATCCACGCCGCCCCACAGGTACGTCAGGTACCCGTTCAGCCCCAGCAGAGCCACAAGGTCGGCCGTTGCGAGGTAGGGGCGGTTCAGCCCGAAGAAGAGCGGCATCCAGACGAGGTTCAGCCCGAGCTGGACGGTGTAGAGGGTCGCGCCGGCCTTGGCGTCGCGGATGGTGGAGGGTAGGGAGAGGGGCGAGGTGCCGAGGTGCACGGCGCGGTAGGCCGCGTAGCCCATCAGTCCGTAGAGGAGCGTCCAGACGGGGCCGAAGACGCCGGGGGGAGGGTTGAAGGGCGGGTTGCGGATCTTGCGGTAGGTGTCCTGGGTGCGGGAGGCTGGGAGTTGGAAGTTAGTGAGAGACATGGGAAATAAGAGAGAATGAAAAGGGGGAATGGGTTACTACGTCTGACGAGGTAGCCGACTCCGGTCCCTAGTGCGATGGGGAGGAGGATGGAGATGGCTGGGTTGTCGAAGACGGCTTGGGGCAGCGTTAGCTGCGGGATGTAGGTTGTCATTTTGGCGGTTGTCTCGTAAGCTGGAGCATGGTATTAGAGGAGTTGAAACTGCTAGTTTGAGAAGAGATGGGCTGGGGGCAGCAGCTCCAAGTCAGACGGAGATCACTGAGTTGGATGCTCTCTATAACCGTGAGTGACGTGATGCTTGGGATTACTCGACCAAGTGGCATTGCCAAGATAGGGTATAGTAAGGCCACTCGCAATGCTTCGTACACATGGGATATGATCTACGTGTCTGACTTACTTCGAGGTTCCAAACAGTAGTGCTAGGGGCTAGCAGGAACGTGATCGGTGCCTGTGGGTGAGGGGAGATCTGGCAGGTGGAAGCCTAGACTGTCTTGACGTGACCTGAGAGGTACTCCCAGCTATATACTACAGAAATATCGAATCCATCTGTCTGCTATGTATTCAGGGATCTTACGATTTGCACTTGGCAATGACTTGGCCAGTGGCCTGCTCAGCTAGAAAGAATGCGATTGAGTCACTCAGAGCTCGATTGATCCAGTAACAAGCGCCTTTCACCTGGGCTTTACCATCGCCCCAGTTGGCACAAGCCTGAGGCTCCCATTCCTTCCGCTTTAGGCCTAAAATCCAGAACCCCACTTCATCAATCCTCCAAGCCGGACTTCGGTCAATCCTTCTTCCTTCTCACTTCTACAAGCTCGCTTAGCGCGCCTGTCTCGCTTCCAGTCGAAGCATCTCACTTGATTGAGTTTAGCGCCACCTGGATTCCTTTGACGACAGCTTAAGTAAGTTCCTCAAGTCTACAATCACGTGCTGCCTGCTGACTTCCATACCCAGCCATCCTCGGGACGGTGGTCGGCGTTTCCATAATACCTGCGACTACCTTAGTCAAGCGCAGCTGTTCTCCAGCCGTGTCTTGCCAAACGCCATCTCTCAACCATCGTGACCTGCTTCGTCGCCTGAGAGCCGGTGGTCATCTACCTCATACAATTGTTTGTTACCCTCATTTCATTGACGTACTCGACCTTCTTCTGCCCAGCTGGAACTCTTGCCTTGGTTGCGCATCCCTTTGTCTCTTGCTCTGGAAGCGTGTCCCCTCCTAGCCTGGCCTCCTGGTCAATTGAGACCCTTTCCCTTCACCAATCCTCAGCTACCCCAACTCTCGCATCTGCAAATGCCACCAGTCATCTTGCCGATCACTCTTGTTTCTATAGCTTCTCCGGCTACTCGTTGTTTGCTCTGGCGGCTACATGCGCCTGCGCTTGCCTCATCTATTTGCTCCCCGTCCTGACCCATGGTCGCTTCTTCTCTGTTCTCCTCACCACATACAAAATTTCTGAGAGCCTCATTTCTAACGGCAATCATGGCGGCAAACAGTCTACCCCGTCTAGCAGCTTTCCGGCGACAGAAACCCGGCATTACTTAGCAAACATCATCCGGACGGCTTAACTACCGAGCGCGCTCCCTTCATACCGACAGCTGAGGGAAAAACCATCTCCTCACGTAAACGAATTCCGTTTGCGGCATACCTTGCAAAAGGAGCAATGGATTCTTACTACTCACGCGACTCTGCCCGCTCTCCAGGCGACCGCGACCGCGACCGGACCTGGAGCGCGCGCGACGATCGCGGCAGAGACGATCGGCGCGACAGTTTCTCACGTCCACCTCGCTCTCCTGGTGCGTTACTCCTCATATTTACCCCCGTGGCGTTGCGATGGTAGACTTCTGCTTTGCACCCTGAGCTTCATCGCCTCTTGCTATGAGCATCTCACTTACATCGTACTATCAGGTCTTGATCGCCCACGGCGACGGTCGCGTTCGCCAATTCTAGACCGGTACGAGCCTTCCCGAGGACGTGCTCGTGAGGACTACCCTCCGCCACGCGATCGAGGAGATAGAGACGATCGGCGTTCTCGCATTCCTTCGCCTCCGGCCAACATCGACCGGTATGTCCCGGGTCAAGAGCCCGCGCTGCCACCTGCGCCATTGGTCAATCCTCTCATCGATCCCTTCAAGATGGGCTGTCAGGTTGGGTTCTCCTATTACAGCGAGTGGTGGAGGAACAACGAGAAGATCAAGGAGGAGAAGGAGCGGCAGCGCACCGGACGTCGGAGGGAGCCAGAACGCCCGCGGACCGCGCGCGAGATTCAAGAAGAGCGCGAAAAAGAACGTGCCAAGATCCAGGTCGCCTACGACGCTTACAAGGAGGAACTGCAAGGCAAGATGGCCCAGCAGTTTGTGAAGCAGCACAAGGAGGAGCAGTGGTTCAAGGAGCGTTACGTACCCGAGATTCGCAATGCCTTCAAGGAGCAGCTGAACGAATATCGGCGAGGAGGCTACACTCAGTGGGAGCAAGACCTCGAGTCTGGCACCTTCGACGAGTTCTCGCTCGAGGGCATTCCCAAGAGCGAGACCAACGGCGCTGGCGGCGTGATCGAGAAGGAAGAGGGCGAGGCGACAAACACCAACGAAGTGCTCGGAGTCGGCGATCTCGTGCCTGTCAACAGCACTGAGATCCGCGATGAGAACCTCTACCAGCCGACCCTGCTCATCAAGACCATTGCGCCGTCCGTCAGCCGCAAGAACCTAGAGGCCTTTTGCAAAGAGCATCTGGGAGAAGGCGAGGGGGGCTACAAGTGGCTTTCCCTAAGCGACCCCAACCCGAGCAAGCGCTACCACCGCATTGGCTGGATCATGATCCACCCTGGTTCGGAGTCGGCCGATGTCAAGCCTGAGCGCCCCGACGTCAAGGACGAAGACGGAGAAGTCGACGCCAAGTCTCCTGCTCCCGTGTCCACCGCGCAGAAGGCGCTCGAAGCTATCAACGGCAAGACAGTCAAGGATGAGCAGCGCGGCGACTTCACCTGCCACGTCGGTGTCCACAACCCACCAACCAATCCTCGGAAGAAGGCTTTGTGGGACTTGTTTTCGGCACCGGAGCGTATCGAGAAGGATCTTGGCCTTGCTAAGCGTCTGATCAACAAGTTCGAGGAGGACTTTGGATCAGATTTCAACGCCATCCTCAAGATTGAGGAGAAAGTCGAGGAGTTGAAGAACAGCGGGCGTCTCCAGCCTACTGCCCCGACTCCTGCCGTCAAGAAGGAAAAGAAACGGCAGGACCTCAGCATGGACGTTGCTATGGACGAAGAGGGTGAGGAGCCCGAGGCCATGGACGAGGACGAGGAGGAAGAGGAGGGTGCGGTGGACGATGAGGTCGACGACGAGGATCTTCTCGTCAAGAAGAAGCAGCTTGATCTGATGATCGAGTACCTCCGCCGCGTCTTCAACTTCTGCTTCTTCTGCGTCTTTGAGAGCGACAGCATCCACGAGCTGACGCGGAAGTGCCCCGGCGGACATCTGCGCAGACCTAGGAGCACCCTGTCATCGTCCGCCAAGGCCGTTGCCCGCGCCAGCGCCTTTGGCGAGCCCTTCCCCAGCAAGAAGCGCAAGGAAGCCGAAGAGCTAGAGGAAGGCGAGGCTCCGCAAGATCCGAGTGAGCAGCGCAAGTTCCGCCCCTCTTCCAAGACGGAGCAGCAGCTGCAACGCGCCTACAACTGGGTCAAGACGTTCGAGGACAAGATCATGCAGATCCTTGAGCCGGAGAACGTCGACGTCCGCAAGCTGGGCGGCAAGCCGATCGATGAGGCTATGGAGGAAGAGCTGGCCAAGCACGTCAAGCAGGAGGATGAGCACAAGTGGCGCTGCCGAGTGCCTGACTGCACCAAGCTCTTCAAGGAGGACCATTTCTGGAAGAAGCACGTCGAGAAGCGCCATGCCGAGTGGCTTGAGAAGCTCAAGGAAGAGGTAAGCCATCCTTTGCTCTTGTGCCTAACCCGATCTCGCAACTAACATGTCCACAAGTTCGTGCTGATCAACGCCTACGTCTCCGATCCGGCGCACATCGTGCCGTCGCGGTCAGACAGCAACTCAAACGGGCACTTCCCCCCTACCAACGGCGGCCAGCCCACCGGCACGCCTCGCGGGTTCAGTCTGCAGAACTACGCCGTGAACCCCGCGAACTTCCCCTTCGCCATGCCCATATTCGGCAACATGATGGCTGCTATGGGCGCCAACGGGCCGGGCTGGCATGCGCCCGGGGCAGGCAGCGACGATCGCGCGACCGGACCCATCCGTCGCGGCGGCGGTGCCATGGGCGGTGGCGCGCGGTACAACAACCGTCCCGGTCCGTACGATCGTCGCGGAGGAGGCCCGGGCCAGAGGTACGATGCCCTGGGTGGTGGTGGCATGGGCGGAAGAGGTGGGCGGCCGGCTCCGCCTGGTGCTGGCAGGTGGGGAGATGGAGCCGCTGGTGGTGCGGCCATGGGGCCTCGTGAGGCGGTTCAGGGACGGACCATTAAGAGCTACGAGGACCTGGACCAGGTTTCGGGTGGTGGTAGTGGAGAGTTGAACTACTGATGGAAAGGCACTGCGGCTTGATGGGTTGACATCTCCACGCCGTCAGCACCTTTGCCGTTGCGATGCGTTCCTCAGCGGACTTCTTTGGCGTTGAGCTTCTGTCAGGGGGCAATTTCTGCCTCGTTGTACTTTTAGACATCTCGGTAGGGCAAGCAGACTACAGGTAGATACTTGCGTACAATGAAAAGCAACCACACAAAAAAAGCAGCTCGAACTAGCGCACTTGAAGCTAAGCGTGTCTTCAAGGATTATGTGGGACTGACGATTTACTGTTCTGCCTGTCTACAGGATCTACGGGATGGTAATGTCCCGGCAGCACGATATGTAGCTTTGGAGTATCGCCGTGGTATCAGTATCCATACATTCGCACATTCTCGCCCTTCCATCTCACCACATCCTTTCTAGCAGTCTACCTGCTGAGCGCGATATCATCAATCCGCAGAATCATCTTGACCGTCTCAGCCGCCAACTCGATGGCACTAGTGCTCACCAACAGCGGCTGCAGGACGTTCTCCTTGGCGATGTTCGTGTTGACGCCCCCGCTCTTGATGCTGACGCCGGCGTTCTTCTCGCCCATCTCGTGGCGGTGGCGCAGGTCGGTCACGACCTTGATGCTGTTGAGCCCGGCGTTCTCGGCGAGGGTGGTGGGGATAACCTCCATGGCGTCGGCAAAGGCCTTCCAGCAGATGGCCTCGGCGCCCGACAGCTCGCGGCTGCGGCGGCCGAGCTGGGAGGCGATCTCGATTTCGGCGGCGCCGCCGGCGATGAGGGCCTTCTTCTTGACGAGGCAGCGGACGACGCATAGGGCGTCGTGGAGGGAGCGCTCGGCCTCGTCGAGGATGAGGTTGTTGGCGCCGCGGACGACGACCGAGATGGTCTTGCCGTTGCCGCCCGAGCCCGAGGATGGGTGGGAGGAGGCCGAGGAGGCGGTCGAGGCCGAGGGCCGGGTGCCCGTCACCTTGACCATGCGGCTGCCCGAGGAGTGGACCTCTTCGACGAGGTCGGCGGAGCCGAGCTTGTCCTCGGTGAAGCTGTCGATGTCGGCGATGGGCTTGCAGCCGGTGGACTTGCAGATGAACTCGACCTCGTCGCGCTCGATGTCCTTGACGGCGAGGATGCCGAGGCGCTGGAGGAAGTGGAGGGACAGGTCGTTGACGGCGTCGCGGAGGATGGACTTCTGGATCAGGAGCACGTTGCATTTCGCCTTCTTGATCTTCTTGACCATGTTCAGGAGGTAGGTGCGCTCCTCCTTGACAATCTTGTCCATCTGGCGGTAGTCGTTTACTTGGATTGTGTTCTCCATCTAAAAGGGGTTAGCATATGTCCATCTTCCAGATAGGTAAGGAGGGCTGATAAGTACATCTGGCTTTGGCGGACTCAGCTGGAACTGGATGAGTCCGATCTTGGCCTTCTCCATCCGGACAGGCCCGCCCGCGGACTTGATGACCGGTTGCGTGAGGACGAGGCCGTCGACGAGCTCGCTGTCCTCGATCGTGCCTCCAACCTTCTTGATTATCCTAATGTTCTTCAGATCGACGTTGTCTGCCGTCTTCAGGTCTATCGTCTTGGTCACGGCGTTGACGGCCATGGGCCCGAGCAGGTTGGAGTATTGCGACACGATCTTGGACGAGAGGGATGTGTTGGCGGCTTGGAGGAGGGCGGCCGTGTCGTTCAGGGTTATGGGCTGCGACATGCCGTGTAGGACCTCTACCGCGGCTGCTGCTGCCCTCTGGAAGGCTTCTGAGATGACTGAGGGGTGGATGCCCTTGGATAGTAACCGGTCGGCGGCACCGAGTAGGCTGCCGCATAGCACGACGACAGATGTGGTACCGTCACCGGCCTCGACGTCCTGGGCGTGCGAAAGCTGCACCAGCATCTTGGCCGTCGGGTGCATGACCGACATGCTCTTGAGCATTGTGCTTCCGTCGTTTGTGATGATAGTCTCGCCCTTTCCACTTCGGATCATCTTGTCCATGCCTCTCGGTCCCAGCGAGGTTCTGATGGCGTCGGCGACGGCTGGGGAGTTGTTAGTATGGCTTCAGGCTTTTTCGTAGGCTGGTGTCCGTACCTCTGGCGGCGACGATGTTAGATGACCTGACGGCCATGGGCTTCTCCTTGTCCTATGCATCGCGTCAGCAAACATGGAAGCTCCCGATATAGCATTTAGACCTACTCTGAAAGCTGCATTTGAGGTGAATGCACCCGCCGACGGGTGAGCCGCTGCTGTCGCCATTTTCGGAGATGCCTGTCTGGTGAGTCTGAGTCGAGTGAGAACAGTGATGAAGGTGTATCGGTGGAGAAATATCGACCAGGCAAGCTGCAAGCAACATGAAGCTCTCCTAACTGTCGAGGTGGGCTGTGATTTTTCTCACCGTGCCTTCCATCAAACAGCGAGGGGCCTGCAGGTTGTGGGTCCGCGAGGCTGCGCTAAGCTCAGCTAAGTTCAGCGTGGCACGGTCACTGTGGCGTTAGCGCGGTAAAGCTCCGTTACCAATTACGCATCAAGGGCAGCCTGACGAGATAGCTCCAGTCGTTGCTTTGGTTGCTGGGAGCATCTCAACTTCAACAATCACCAAAGCCAAACACCACCTCATCCATCGACGGATTGCAGAACTCAGACCACGCCGCACCGGACACCGCCCACGGTTATCACATATCATCGCCAACTCGGTTCTTCGACAAGCAGCTGTTTCCGGGACTTCGATCCTCTGCAACCGTCACCATGGTAGGTTCCGCTCGGCCCGCCGCAGCTGCGAAACTGGCTAACAACACCAGCCTTCTGCCACAGGACAGAACTGGGAGAAGTACAAGAAGAACTTTGCCGACGACGAGGTCGAGGAGAAGAAGATCACGCCCCTCACAGACGAAGACATCCAAGTTCTCAAGACCTACGGAGCCGCACCCTATGGCGCCGCCATCAAGAAGCTAGAGCAGCAAATAAAAGAGAAGCAACAGAGCGTGGACGAGAAGATCGGAGTCAAAGTGAGCTCAGCTGGTCCCAACCCCAGTCGCTAGTAATGCAGAGGGCTAACACGATCTGTTCAGGAATCCGACACTGGCCTCGCGCCACCTCATCTATGGGACGTCGCCGCCGATCGGCAACGCATGCAGGAAGAGCAACCGCTTCAGGTAGCGCGGTGCACCAAGATCATCCCAGATGAGAAGGACGAAAACAAGAGCAAGTACGTCATCAACGTCAAGCAGATAGCCAAGTTCGTGGTCAACCTCGGCGAGCGCGTCAGTCCGACCGATATCGAGGAGGGCATGCGGGTCGGTGTCGACAGGAACAAGTACCAGATTCTCCTGCCGCTGCCGCCAAAGATCGATGCCAGCGTCACCATGATGACGGTGGAGGAGAAGCCCGATGTCACGTACGGAGACGTGGGCGGGTGCAAGGAGCAGGTGGAGAAGCTGCGCGAGGTCGTCGAGATGCCGCTGCTGTCGCCCGAGAGGTTCGTGGCTCTCGGCATCGACCCGCCCAAGGGCGCGCTGCTTTACGGACCTCCGGGCACGGGAAAGACGCTGTGCGCCAGAGCGGTGGCCAACCGGACGGATGCGACGTTCATCCGCGTTATTGGCAGCGAGCTGGTGCAGAAGTACGTCGGTGAGGGCGCGAGAATGGTTCGCGAGCTCTTCGAGATGGCCCGGACGAAGAAGGCGTGCATAATCTTCTTCGACGAGATCGACGCTATTGGCGGCGCTCGTTTTGACGACGGTGCTGGTGGCGATAACGAGGTGCAGCGGACAATGCTGGAGCTGATCACGCAGCTGGACGGTTTCGACGCCCGTGGCAATATCAAGGTGATGTTCGCTACCAACAGACCCTCGACGCTAGACCCGGCTCTCATGCGGCCCGGCCGTATCGACCGCAAGATCGAGTTCTCGCTGCCCGACCTCGAGGGCCGCGCCAACATCCTGCGGATCCACGCCAAGAGCATGTCTGTGGAGAGGGATATCCGGTGGGAGCTCATCTCTCGCCTATGCCCCAACGCGACGGGCGCAGAGTTGCGCAGCGTGTGCACCGAGGCCGGCATGTTCGCCATTCGGGCGAGGAGGAAGGTGGCTACGGAGAAGGACTTCCTCAGCGCCGTGGACAAGGTCATCAAGGGCAACTTGAAGTTCAACTCTACTGCTGCATATGCCCAGTATAACTAAACAGCGAGAGAGAGAGAGGGAGGGTCGTCAGCGTGTATTTTGTACAGTACAGTATCAGGGGCTTTATGGCGCGTATTCTGGGGTCTAGACTACAGAAAAGATAGCGGAGTTTAACAGGAGCATCTACCGCGCGATCACACATTCTATCATCGGGCGTATTCTTCGGACCTGAATGGCCAGTCTGCGTGGCGTTTCGAAGGAGTCCCTTAACATGTAGTGGTATTATGATTGTCGCTATACGTAATAGCACACGCACTTTGGCGTCCAGAGTCCTTGCTCTGCCTTGGTGGACGAAGTGAACCAGCATCCGCACGATGGTCTCGTCACTTGCTCCCCCTCCCCCTAGCCACGATAATGAAAACATGCTGTGTAAGCAGGGTATGAAAATGACCTATTCCTAACGCCGTAACGCTCCCAGATGCCGCTGAACCTGTGCCCTTCCCTGGTCCACGAGGTGCTAACTGCCTCCACTGCTCTTCTCAGATAGCGATAACTCCCTTCTGGAGGCCAATCTCCATTTCCTTCTCTAACGCTTAGAAGGAACCTCTCTCTACCGGGGATCGACATTGCAGGCGTTGTTGACATCCTCTGTCCCCTTTCGACGCAGGCTTGATCCAACTCAGTACTCCAGTTGGCCGTGGCCTCTCCATCAATCTCACGCCTCAAGATAAGGCAAACACCCGTAACAAACCACATCCCCGTCCGGTCCCCGTTCCACGCAGCAGCTGCTGCATATCTTGGTCCTGTGTCCGTCCCTCCTCCCATCACCCGGCTTGCCCCAATATTCCCCCACGTCTCTTCTTTTCAACCTACTCATCTCCTCCTCGTAGTCCTCCTCCTCCCCCGTGACGTCGTCCACATCCCTCATGGTGAAGCTCTCCCCCCCGTACCCGCTCCAGCGCCTCTGCTCCTCGGTCCGCCAGTCGAGGCACTCGCGCAGGCAGACGAAGCAGGCGCGCTCGCCGCACCGCTCGCAGTCGGCGAAGGAGTCGAGGTCCGACACGCGGGCCGGCTTGCGGTTGCATATGTGGCACCTGCTCAGCAGGGCGGCCGAGTTCGTGGAGGATTGGCGGGCGGGTGGCGTCGGGGGGGTCGGGTTGGGGGAGGTCTCTTGCAGCTCCCGCGGTGGTGGCGGAGATTGTAGGTGGTGCGAGGCTGGGGAGTGGGAGCGGGAGCTCGGTCTGCTGGAGGGGTCGTCGGCCGGGACGGACTCTCTTAGGCGCTTGGAGGCCGGGAGGGGGATGTGTCTCCTGGAGGTGTGGTGGACATTGTGATGATTTTGTTGTTGATCGGTCGGACTGCGGAGGTGGGCGCCGGTCGGAGGGAGGACCTGCGATTTTGGGTCCCAGATGAAGCCCTCGTACGGTGGGGGTTGTGGTGGTAGCTGCCCGTCGTTTTCGTCTCGCCTTCGCTTCTTGCCGGCGTGTGGGATGGGATCTTGGTGTTGCTGCGTGACGGCCGGCATGGTTATATTCACCAACTGCACAAGGCCCGAAGTTCGTTTCGGCGATCAGAAAATACTAAATGGAGAAGAATCTATCATTTAAAAGACGCGTCAAGCAACCAAGGAGGAGTGGAAGGCGGAAAGTGAACGGCGAGGTTGGAGGTGAAGTCAAAAAGAGGAGGTTAGGATTGGTGGTGCAGAGCATGGATCACCGTCGCTGTGAAGTGAGTGGTTGGACGGTTGAAGACCGGCTTTTGACAGCTTTGCTTATATGAGCAGAGCAGGCAGAGACTCGCCGAAAAAGCTGGATTGGTCTCGGAATTCTCCTTGACTTCTACGAGTGCCATGTCATTATTGCTGAGACATTGCAATTGTTCAGTGCCATCCGATAGTCTTTGTGCCTGGCCGTCCTGTTGGGCCTTTGAACTTTGCCGCCCGGTTCGAACTTCGGACGTCCAAAAAGGCAAGGCCAAAACGAAAGATTACCAGCTGCAACTCTCTATACAAACGACTGCTCTAGGAAATACCAGACGACGCCAAAGAAACTAGAAGCGACAATTAGCTGCTTCGTCAGTAAAACGCGCAATATCCAGTCCCGCATCTCCCTCGGTCGTGTCAAATGTTGTGTAGGACGGGTCATCGTCATCATGTCTCAACAATGAAGCCACAGCAGAGTTGCGTGGGCGTACCTGAAAAGCAAAAAAAAAGACCCGTGTGTTCCCAGAATCAAGAACCAAGAAGCATCGTCCAGTCCAGTCTTGAAGCTGAACCACCAGCCCAGATCAGAAGATCGAGCCAATTGCCGCCCAACATGTCATCTCGTTGACGCTTCCGCCAGCACATGAACGAGTGTGGTTGGTTGTCGCACCTTCCATTCAGACGAAATGGGACGTTTGATATGAACCCTGCACTTGCCAGCTGGCGGACGCAGCCTGCCGTCTTCGCCAATGTTCATCAGTGTCACGTGGCGCGCTCAGGTGTGCCGTGTGGTGGCAGAAAGTGGAGTGAAGAGGAGATCGCCTCTCCACTTCAGGATTGCGAATTGATCTCTCGTCTTCCCCATTATCATCCCGCAGCCATCCTGCGTCTCGAAAGAGCACCATCCCGCATTCTGCATCCTAATCAACTGCCACCACTACCGAGCGATTCACTTAGTATCGTGAAGGTGACCTAATATTCGACCTCGGCATCAAGATATGAGTCGCGCCGGCAAACTTGCCCCAGAGGTCAACCGGTAAGTCTCCCGTCGCCGCCTTGCTCGGTCCCCACTCCATCCTGTCCATCCCGGCCATCGCGGCGCTCCGGCCCCGGCCGTCGTCTGCATATGTCGGGCATCTTGCTGACCACTGGTGATCATGGTTAGAGCTTTGTTCGTAAAGAATCTAAGGTACGCGTCCTCCTGACCCAAACGAGGCGTCCGAGACACGCCGGCTGACTGTGTGCTGCAGCTATAACGTTACTCCAGAGGAGCTCTTCGACCTCTTCGGAAAATTCGGGCCTATCCGGTATGAGACACCACTCGACGCCAGGCACTGTATCTGGTTGACGACATGCTGACTCCCGGTGTAGCCAGGTCCGTCAGGGCATCGCCACGAACACCAAGGGCACTGCCTTCGTCGTCTATGAAGACGTGATGGATGCCAAGCAGGCCTGCGATAAGCTCAACGGCTTCAACTTCCAGAACCGCTACCTCGTCGGTAAGTTGAACGAGCATCATCCTCCTACTCTCCGCTGTATGCGTGACGGAGACATGCTGACTCGGTGCCCAGTACTATACCACCAGCCAGACAAGATGGCCAGGTCAAAAGAGGACATGGAAGTGCGCAAGGAGAACCTAGAACGCCTCAAGAAGCAGCACGGTATCGATTGACGATTAGACGGGCCTACAGAGAGCCGCCAACAGACAACCAAGAAGTCTGTAGGCCCGTCTTCTCCTCCGCCTTCCTCGACCAGGACCACCACGGACACCCCGAGAGCGATCCTCAAGAAAGGCAAGCCGAATACCGCCGGCCACCACCATCACCACGCACGACAGGTGATCCCTCACTTCGTGCGGAAGTTACTGCCGACAGTGCCCGAGGTCGCTTAGGAGGCGACCGACCCTGCCAGTACGGCCCAGAACCGATGCTGTCATGGGTTCCTGGCCGGAAGGACATTCAGGACTGCACTGATCGGCGTGACTACCATACTCTTCACTCTCAACATTGTGCAACTCATGCAACTCAGAAGCTGGTGCATTCCAGCCACGATCCATGACGATTAGGGGAAACGGTTGAAAGGTGCTTATGGGATTGGGACTCTTTATGATATTTGCGTTGTATTATTGAACAGGCAGGCCTTTGGGAGCGATCGAAGACGCCGTCCCCGCATTGCCTGAGCTTTTACAAGCCTTGCGGGTGTACTTGGCAAAGGAGTTCAGACGTATCCTAGGGTTATCGCCTCTGAGCGAAATGGAATGGCAGGCTCTCTGAGCTCTGCTCTTAAGCAACTTTGTATATGCCTTTCCCAAGACAAGCTACCAGTGCCCTTCATTTTATCTTTTTCTACTCAAGAGACCTCGATCCTCTATACCCGTATCCTCTACGAAGGTAGGGGGGTTCATCAATCGACTTCCGACATATCTGCAACAAGGAAGACAGTAGCCCCCTCTCCAGGTCACAGTGACTGAAGTGAAATTAAGTCTCTGCCTATGCTTACATGGGTGGAAGCTTAGCATACAATCCTTGATGCTGTGTTTTCGTCGACGTAGCTACTCTCTGTCCGTCTTATCAATCAAAATCTCAGCCTCGCCATGTAGCTCTTGGGCAGTCCACGTGGGACGGAGCTATTGAGAGTGGCAGTACCGATGTGGGGCTGCAGATTTAACCTTAACAACAAATGCTGCCCGCAACCAGTCAGGCGCTCTTGGCGCTCAGGCTGCTGCAGAGGCAATGACCTCGTGCAGCACGCACTGCCATCGTTACCTCTGCCTCCTCATTCTCCTAAATCCAACCCAAAAACGCTGTGTTCCCATTCGTCATCGCAAAGCCACCACATCTTCTTCTTCTTCTTCTTTTTCTTCTTCTTCTCTTTCTTCTCCTTCTTTTCTTGTGGAATCTGCGTACTACTGTCGGTTCCCTCGCTCCCCCATGGCGTCATAGGGGTGGTAGAAGCTGCTTTATATTTCGCCTCTCAGTGAGAGGAAACGTACATTCCCGACAACCTCTGCTCCTTCGATCGACATATGCAGATGCATCCCGCACTCCAGATAAGGAACGCCATCGTCCTGCCAGCAGATGCTGCACCTCCCGCTTTCGCTCCGGCAGTAACCTCACTTCCAACCCACCAGCGTCCGCCACCAGCCATCGGCGTCGACGATCCTCTGGCTCACAACGACGACATCACCACTGTAACCTCCTCGTCCACAGTCGTCTCCGTCACCATGGCGTCTCCGACATCCTCCGCCGTCTCCCCAATCCCAAGCACCGCGACATACTCCGGCGACGACGACAACGGCGAATGCCGCCTCCTCGGCCCCTTTGCGCTCTTTGTGCAGCTGGCCCTCGGCGGCCTAGCACTACTAGCCCTGGTCTACAAGCGCTGGCGAGAACGTCCCCAGCGACCCGTCAAGATCTGGTTCTTCGACGTCTCGAAGCAGGTCTTCGGCAGCGTGCTGGTGCATATCGCAAACGTGTTCATGTCGATGTTAACCTCGGGTCGGTTCAGCATCAAGCTTACGCCAACGCCGGCAAGAGACGCTGTGGCCATGCTGGCGAGCAGAGCGTTAGGGGCACGAGGAGACGGCTATACCCCCAACCCGTGCAGTTTCTATCTGTTGAACCTGGCTATTGATGTATGTGGCCCCTCCGTACCTCTTATCTCTGGGCTTTGCTAACCGGCACAGACAACCCTCGGCATCCCAATCCTCATCGTTCTCCTGAGGATCTACACCTCCATCGTGGCTCTGACACCCCTGGGCAAGCCCAGAGAGTCGATCCAATCCGGCAACTACGGCAATCCCCCCAACGCGTGGTGGTGGCTGAAGCAGAGCTTTATTTATTTCTGCGGACTCTTCGGCATGAAACTCTGCGTGCTCGTCATCTTCTTGACCCTGCCCTGGATATCGCGGGTGGGCGACTGGGCCCTGGGCTGGACCGAGGGCAACGAGAAGCTGCAGGTCGCGTTCGTGATGATGATCTTTCCGCTCATCATGAACGCGATGCAGTACTATATCATCGACTCGTTTATCAAGCTTAAGGAGACGGCGGAGGAGGAAGGAGACGGTGATGATGGGACCGATACAAGTTCAGAAGGCGGTGGCGAAGTCTATGCCGGAGTCCCATCCGATAGTGATGGTGATGACCAAAGCGAGGATGAAGATGAGGATAAGAAGATGAGGGCGACGACTAAGGTGTCTCCGAGGATAGGGGCGGCCGACGACCGCGAATACGACCCTGAGGTGGACGGGGATACTCAGACGGTTATCGGAAGCAGCTCCAGCCGGACACGCGATGAGAGGGGTCGATTACTACCCAAGGAGCTGTATCCGCCTGAGTAAGATGCGCTTGTTTTGTAGCTTGCATTGACATCCTGCTTTGGGCCGGCATCTTCGTCAGCGTTTGCATAACACCATCGTATGGCGTTTGGTTATCTCTAGTGCAGTTGTAAACGCATCAACCGGGAGTTGGGTGTTTGTGACTTTTTACATAGCATGGTTATGGAGGCTTGCGAATCACGATACGTTTCTTGCTCACTGAACTGGTAAGAGAAGAGAGATCCATCGGTTGATTCTTTCTGTCGATGATACGTTTTACTGTCGACATCCAAGTCAGACAACCGCTTACTGTCTGACAAAGACGCGATTGGTATACTCGATCACTCCTTTCTATCCTAAGAAGGTGTTCAAGAGAGTCATGAACCTTCCAGTTGCCCTCGAGATGAATCGTGTTGGACTCATTGTGCCCCGACACTGAACGCTCTCTCTGTTCACTGCATTCTTGTCTGATGATTCTCCTTTCGCCATCTACAACAGTACTCGAATCCTGTTGTCATTCGGAGCCAGTTGACCTATGCCTGATCCCTCTGGCTATGCTAACTGCAATCTTATCCTCGCTATTTCGTAAGGTTACAGACTGTGTCTTTGTTTCTTGAGCGAAGTGATGCCTTTATAAGCTATACCGTGTTCTTACTTGAACTCTTGACCGTCTTGTTACCATACACTCTTACCAGCATAAGGTGCTTTGCACATTTTCCCCGTTTCAGTATTTTGACGACCACAATCGCATAACCATCCATCAATCCATCAGGGCACCATGAATATCATGAGGAACCTCCTGAGTCGCGACCAGCGTAACAACGAGCCTCCCAATATCTTCCTTCAACCTCGCAAGGCAACCCGTCAAAGTAAACACACCTAACCAACACCCAAGACATTCGGCGTCGTCCTAAACATAGGCAACGGTCTTAACAACAGGCGAGTTCGTCACCCCCAACTGGACCACCAACTTCGGCACCCTTCACCCCAGCGCCATCCAAGCAATCTTCCTCCTCGGAACCCACTCCATCCACTCCGTGGTCAAAACCAACGCCCGCAACCCCTTCGACGAGAGCGCACGCTAGAGACGAACCGGTACTGCCACGTCCTGTTCTCCGGCCCGGACTACCACAGGGCTCTGGGGTACCCGGACGAAGGGCGGGTGGGGCTGGACGTCGACGTCTTCCTGCGTGAAGCGAGCGAGTTCTTCCTGGCTAGGGTTGGGCGGGGGCCCGGTAATGTGTATGACCGCGTGATCCGTGCTGGATGGCCGGATGCGGAGGTAACTATTGGCTTGTGGTATAGAACTCCAGGGCCGTCCATTCGTTTTCGTGCAATGGCTTTCGTCTCCTTGCTCCTGTCACCGGTTCAACGTGTCCGTAAAACAGATAATAATGAACAGCCCAAGAGGAGGCTACGGTCTCGGTATACTGCTGAACCCTGGGCGATCTACCATAAGCGGACCCCGGTATTCAGAGAAGACGGCGCCTTCTTTTCGTTCTGTGCACACGTGTCGCTCTGTATACGGTGCGTTAGGACGAACCGTTATTGGACGCGGATGGCGACGACATGGATCTAGTTCGAGGAGTTAGCATATTAGAACGCATTCAATCCTCCGCGGTACGTGAATATACCTCAAGATACTTTGTGAAAAACGCTTCGCAAAATCTGGCGCCGTATGGGTTGGTGACGCTCAAGCCGGCCTTGAACGGAGAGGGGCCGGCCGAACTAGGCGCCGGCCCCATCGCTCGGCGCCGTCTCGGCAAGATCAGACGGCTGAGATGGTGACAATGCAGGCGATATGTGCTCCCGCTGGATGATGTCCTCGCTGTTCAACGGCCTCGACCCATCATTAAACACCATTGCCTCCCTGTGACGATGGCGCAGCCTCTGCTCCTCTGCACTCTGTTCCTGATGGCGGATACCCACCGGCCTGTCCGCATTCTCGTCGCTATCATCGGTAGCGACGTAGATAGGCAGCACGTAGCTCATCCTCCTGTTGTTCCGCCCCTGCCCCTCGATGATCTCCCTGGTAGACTGGGTGATCAGCCCCGTCTTCACCAGCGCCGCTCGACCCCTCCGGCATCCGATGATATGCTTGACAATCTCGCTGACGCGGTTATCCCGCACGTCCATGTACTGCGTGAAGTTGGCGATCACTTCTTCCGGGTTGTCGCCCCAGTACTGCTTGGCCAGCCACTTCTCGACGAAGCCCGCCTTGACCAGCCGGTTGGACACCTCGTAGCGGTGCAGCAGCTGGCTGATGAACATGAGGCAGAGCTTCTCGGCCATGTCGCGGAGGTAGTATTCGTCGTAGGACTTGTCGTTCAGCTTGTCTTCTGGGTGGCGCTCCGAGGGGATGCATAGCTCCAGGGACCTGACGAGGGCCTGGTAAGCCTTGTCGGTGTGGAGAAGGTGCAGCGTGTTCTGGTCAGTGACGAAGGCCAGAGCGCGCAGGTTCTTCATCCTCTCGTCGTAGTCTGGACGGGTGATGCCCCAGAGAAGGATGTCGAGAGTCCTCCCGTCATTGGCTGCTCTGTCACAGACAATCTTGGAGGCTGTGTCTCGGATGGCGTAGTTATAATGGCCCAGGAGTGTCTCCAGAGTGCTGTACTTGAGAGCGTCCTCTGTTTCCTGGGTGATGTACTGCGTCTTGGGCTGTACGGGCTTGATCTCAGCATCATCGCGGAAGTCCGAGAGCATGACGCGCATCAGATACGCCGTCCCAACGGCTGCGACAGTGAAGAAGCCGAGAATAACACGCTCATCGCGTGCTACGGTCGGTATCCAACTCATCTTGCACGTTGTGTGTCGAGGGCCCCTATATGTATCATTTGTACATAACTGTCTCGATGAAAATGCAGGCCGACGTTGATGTGAGTGCTGCCCGGTGGAGCTTCGACTCAGACAGATCGGTACGTACCGAGCAGGGGACCTTCCTTAGCGCCGTTTTATGGACTTAGCACCAACCCACCTTCCGATAAGATAAGTTTCTCAAAATTTCAGAGCACTGCAGCAGCCGTTCACTCGCCTTGACGGACGGAGCCAGGGCAATCTCGACAACAGGAAAAGCGACTGCAACCAGGTCTCGCAGTATGGCAGGCTCGCAGCTCAAGAGGCTCAAGGCCTCTCTCAGAGAGCAAGGCATCATCGGTCCCCAACAGTCGAAGAAGCAAAAGCGCAAGCAGGCCGAGGACCTCAAGGGCCGGAACGACAAGCGCCTCCAGCGATCCGCCGTCCTCGAGAACATCCGCGAGCAGTTCAACCCGTTCCAGTTCAAGACCAACGCGCGAGGGCCCAAGTTCGATGTCACGACCAACAAGCCTGCGAGTAGCGGCCTGGCCATCAAGGGGCGGCCGGGGCTGTCGAAGGCCATGGGCGAGCAGCAGCGTCGCGAGACTCTGCTGGTTGAGATGGAGCGGCGCAACAAAGTCGGAGGCATCATTGATCGCCGGTTTGGTGAGGACGATCCCAACATGACGCCCGAGGAGAAGGCCCTGCAGCGGTTCACGCTCGAGAAGCAGCGGCTGCACAAGAAAAGGTCAATGTTCGACCTCGAGGACGACGACGATGCTGGCGTGGCCTTGACCCATTTCGGCAAGAAGCTGGACCTTGACGGCGAACCGATCGTCGACGACTTCGACGAGGATGATCTACCGTCAGGCGATGAAGATGACTCCGAGACAGAGCGGAAGAGGCTAAAACGTCAACGGTGGGAGTCTGTGGCCGAAGAGGCAGAAGAGCGGGATAACGAGGAGCCAGAGAGAAAGAAGACAAAGAAGGAAGTCATGGAGGAGGTCATCGCCAAGTCCAAACTTCACAAGTACGAGCGTCAGGCGGCCAAGGAGGAGGACGAGGAACTTAGGGCGGAGCTCGATAAGGACTTGTCTGACGTTCGGAATCTCCTCTTCAGCCGGTGGAAGCCAGGCCAAGAAGACAAGAACCCGAATGAGAAGCCTTTGATTCCTGGCCTCGAGAAGTCGGCACTCGAGAAGGAGTACGACGTACGGCTGAGGCAGATGATCCAAGATCAACGTGCTAAGCCGGCGATGAGGACGAAGACCGAGGAGGAGATCGCCGAGAAGGCGGCGGAGAAGCTGAAGGAGCTGGAAGAGAAGCGCCTCAAGCGGATGAGGGGCGAGGAAGTCAGCGACGACGAGGAGTCGGACGAGGACGAGACCAAGTCCAAGAAGAAGAAGAAGGGAAAGTTGGCCGATGCTGATCACCGCATGGATGATGAGGAGGACGACGAGTTTGGCCTCGGCGCAGGTATCAAGAAGCTGCGACCTACGGCAGCCGAGCTTGGATTTGACGATGAAGACGACTTTGAGATCGACGATGACTTGGTCGCTGGTTCCGACGCCGAGCTGGAGTTTGACTCGGACGATGACATGTCATCCATAGCTTCAGACGATGGAGCTCTTGAGGGAGGAGACGATGACAACGATGATGATGACTTCGCGAAGTACCTCGCCGAAGTGGACCAGAAGGAGCAGAAGGACCGGATCTCAAGGGAGGCGGACAACATGCCGACCGAGAAGGACAGCGATGGAGTGCCGTACACCTTTTCTTGCCCCGAGTCCTTTGGGGAGCTCGAGAGGACGCTGAGAATGATTCCGGAATCGAAGTATCCCACGGTGGTTCAGCGCATCCGTGCTCTATATCACCCGAAACTAGCTGCCAGCAACAAGGAGAAAATGGCCAACTTCTCGAGAGCTCTTGTCAAGTACATCGGGTACATGTCTCGCGGGGAACCAAACTACGCCGTTGTCGAGACCCTGATTCGGCACGTCCACTCCCTGGCGAAGACGTATCCGATTGAGATTGCCAACGAGTTCCGCGAGATGCTCAAGGAAGTGAGCATAGGCGAAGACAAGACCGCCCCTTTCAACCTCGACAGCGGTCACCTCGTGCTTCTCACAGCTGTTGGCACCATCTTCCCGACGTCGGACCACTTCCACCAGGTCGTGACCCCGGCTATGCTGGTGATCAGCAGATACCTAGGACAAGGTGTGCCAACCTCTCTGAGCCACTACGCCACGGGAGCATACCTGGCCATCCTGGCCCTGCAGTTCCAGCAACTGTCAAAGCGCTACGTCCCCGAACTGATCAACTTCTGCCTGGACACCATGTGCGCCCTAGCACCAGAGAAGATCTCCAGCAACCCAGCCTTCTTCCACATGCTCGAGCCCCCGGCGGGATGCCGCATCCGCAAATGCCAGAACAAGGCCCCTAGGAGGCTCAACTACAAGGACACAAAAGGCTACACGGGCCCGACGGGCAAGACCGACCCCGACATCCAGAAACTCTCCATCCTCAACACCACCCTCTCCATCCTCAAAGCCGCGGCCGAGACCTGGTCTGGCAAAGCAGCCTTCACCGAGACCTTCTCCCCCGCACTCCCCGTCATCTCCCATCTCCTCTCCCCGTCCTGCCGCCCGCACCTCCCCGCCACCCTAATCGCCTCCCTGACCCAGACCTCCTCCTACCTCGCCCACGCCCTCAAGGCCGCGCACCTCGCCCGCCGCAACCTGGAGCTGCACCACCACAAGCCCCTGGCCATCAAGACGGCCGTGCCCAAGTTCGAGGACAGCTTCGACCCGGACAAGCACTACGACCCGGACAGGGAGAGGGCCGAGCTGGCCAAGCTCAGGGCAGAGCACAAGCGCGAGAAGAAGGGCGCCATGCGCGAGCTGCGCAAGGACGCGCGCTTCCTGGCGAGGGAGAACCTGCAGCGCAAGAAGATCGTCGACGAGGCGTACGAGAAGAAGTACAAGAGGCTTGTGGCGGAGATCCAGAGCACCGAGGGCAAGGCGAGTAATGACTATGACAGGGAGAGGGAGGCGCGGAGGAGGAGTAACAAGCGGAGGGGGTAGATGTGTCGTTGCCGGAGGATTATGCCGTGTCTTAATTTGGGAGTGTATTCGGAGACCGTGGTTCATGATTGACCAGCAGTTTATCGTGTCGCATTGGAAGGCGTCCAAAAGGAAGCTCGTATATCTTTCTCATGGAAAGTACCTAGTATATACTGAAGGAAAGACGACGACCACTTATGGGTAATGCACATAACAGTACACTCCGCCACGCTTTGTGACTTCGCTTGCGGTAACGCATGCAGCATCCGCACCGATCGCTATAGCCCCTTCTTACAACTGGAGCCAAGATACCCTCTCTCACCCGGTTTCTCGCCAGGTTCACCAATCTCGCTCCCAATCCCCACACACTTCCCTTGCCTCAGCGCCCCGAACCCATCCAAAATTCCATGCGCGAATCCTAATTCTTCCCCTCCGCAATAACAAGCTTATAAGTAGCAACCTCAAACGGCCTCAGCACGACCTCAAACCTCCCATCCTCGAAGTCAACATCCTCGATCTCGTCCTCCAACACATTCACCTTCGCCACCCGCTCGACATCCCAGCTCGTCTCGACGGTACCCTTGGCCCTGCCCCCAAGACTGTCATAGATCCGCAGTATCACGCTCCTGCCCTTCTTGACGGGCAGTTCCCCGCGGCTGACGTCCTCGTCGTCTTCGCCCCGCTTTACCGTGTCGAGTACGAGTGCCTTGTCGCCGGTCAGTCTGACAGGCGGCGTCTTTCCCTCCAGTAGGGCGACCTCGGACCCAGAAACAAGTTTCAGCGGGCTGTTGAACTCAAACGCCTTCCTGACGGTCGTACTTCCCAGCCCGCCCTGGTGGGGGAGGATAGCCCACCGGATGGTGTGGGAGCCCATGTCGGCGTGCGCGTCGGGCGCCTTGGGGCTGCGCAGCAGGCTGAGCCGCATGAGGTTGCCGACCGTGGCGAAGCCGTACTTGGAGTCGTTGAGGACCGAGACGCCGTAGCCGTTCTCCGACAGGTCGGCGAACTTGTGGCAGCACACCTCGAACTTGGCCATGTCCCACGAGGTGTTGTAGTGCGTGGGCCGGCGGACCACGCCGAACTGGGTCTCGTACGAGGCCTCGGTGTTGCGCACGTCGACCGGGAACTCGACCTTGAGGAACTTCATCGTCTCGTGCCAGTCCACGTCCGCCGTCACCTCTACGTAGCTCTGCTCGCCCTTGACGGCGGCCGAGAGGGAGATGGTCGTCTTCATGGAGGACTCGTCCGAGATCTTGGTGTGCGTGACGACGCTGACGCGGTGTTTCTTCTCCTCGGATATCTTGGTCTCGCCGCAGGGCAGCTCCTTGCGGGAGTCGAGGTGGAAGACCTCGACGTCCCAGGCCTGCCAGTAGAGCGGCTTGTCATCGAAGATGACGAGGTTGTTGGCTTTTTGGCCCTTGGGAATGACTTCCCGATCGGCAACCTTGTCGTAGAGGGAGGTGACGCAGCCGGATTTGACGGTTACGGAAAGTTGGCTATTTTCGAGAACGAAGATACCTTTGGAGACCTCTTTGACCGAGACTTCGGGTTCCGACTCGGAAGACTTGAAGGGACGAAGGGTCATCAGGGGCCCGTTACCACAGGCTACAGCGCACTCCGTGTCGGAGATGTCGACCAGGGACTTGCGGTGCCAAGGGAGGGTGCTCAGAGCTGCGCCCGAGGTGAGTGTCGTGCTGGTGACGTCTGACAGGCCCAGGACCTTGTAGATGTCCTTGAGCACGGCTTTGCCTGTTTTGAAGAGCTCAGCGTAGAGCTGATATTGTCAGTACACAAGCCAGTCGAGGGGTCGAGGACGACCTACCGCATCGGAGTCGTCGTAGCACATCTCAATCGAGCTGCCAGGAAGACAGTCATGGAACTGACACAGCAGCGTAGCTTCCCACATATCGTCAATTTCTTTCTTGGGATACTTGTAACTGCTATCCTTCAAGCTGGCAATGGTAGCCAGCCACTCGATATCCCTGAGCAAGAACTCGGACTGCCGGTTATTCCGCTTGTTGTTGGCCTGCGTCGTGTACGTGCCGCGGTGCAGCTCGAAGTATAGCTCGCCGTACCACGTCACGAGCGAGTCGGCCTTGCGCTCCAGCTTGTCGAAGAAGTCATCAACCGAGTTGCCCATGTGCACACGCGGCAGGAGGCCGACCTGGTCGCTGATGCCGCGGCACCGGCGCAGCTTCTCGACGTGCTGCCATGTCGGCCCGCCGCCGCCGTCACCCTTGCCGAAGACAATGAGCGAGGTCGAGTCTTGATCCAACGACTTGTGCTGCGACATGCTGCGCTTGACGTCGCCAAAGTGGGCCTCTGATGTGTACGTCTCTGATGGCGGCATGTGGCAGATGACCTGGCTGCCGTCGAGGGAAACCCAGTTGAAAGTGGTGTGCGGGAACTTGTTGATGTTGTTCCAGCCCAATTTTTGAGTGAGAAAGTAGTTCATCCCCGCCAGACGGCACAGCTGCGGTAGCTGAGACGAGTACCCAAAGGTATCCGGAAGCCAGAACGTCTGACACCGCTCACCAAAGTTGCTCTCGAAGAAACGTTGGCCATAGAGAAACTGGCGCACCAAGGACTCGCCGCTGGGCATGTTGGTGTCGTGCTCCACCCAGCTGCCGCCGATGGGATGGAACCGACCCTCCTTGATCTTGGTCTTGACGCGGTCAAACACGTAGGGGTAGTACTCTTTCAGCCACTTGTACTGCTGCGCCTGGGAGCAGGCGAAGTTGAGCTCCGGGTAGCGATCCATCAGGTCGCACTGGTTGGACCAGGACCGGGCTACCTTCCGCTTCGTCTCGGCCCACGGCCAGAGCCAGCACGTGTCGATGTGGCAGTGCCCGATGCCAAAGACCTGCGGCACAAGCTCGCTGTCGTAGACTTTTGCCGAGTCGACGTTCGGACCCAGATACTCCTGTGCAATCTTTCGGCACTTCTTGAGAGAGTCCTTGTTCCCCAGCTCGAAAGCGTTGATGACATCGGTGGCCACCTTAAGGGCCTTGTGCTGCTCCCAGGAATCCTGCGGGAACTCCCTCGCTGCATCTCCGATAATCCACATATCGATGAACAGCTGCCGAGCGTCCGGGTTGACAGCCACAATCTCCGCCCGGCCGAGCTGGAAGTACTTGTTCGGATCGGGCGGCTGGATGCTGTCGCCGCCAGGGGCATTGCCGAACATGCCATTGCATGCCATCTCGATGTAGATGGTATGCTCCTTGCCGTCGCGGAACGAGTCCGGCAGGATCCACTCGACTCGCTCGCCTCCGCCCGTCAGTCCCTGAAGCGGCTTCCCGTCGTCTGTCCAGACCATGCCCTCGTTGTTCGCATCCCAGTGCAGCTCCAGCAGGTCCTTGTCATGCAGCTCCGACGGAACCGTAAGGACCACTTTGAACCAGTGTGTCGACCATGACGGGCCGAACCACGCGCCGACCTCTGTTTTCTTGAAGTCGTGGGAGGTCGCTTCCTTGAACGTCGGTCGCGACAGATCCGGTGCGTCCCAGACGGAGAGCTTGACGTGGGGTTCGCCAGACGCTTTGCCTTCGTACATCATGGCATTGAGGTTTTGCTTCTCGTATTGACCGCCGGCGGTGAACTGGTTGATCCGGTCCTTGTAGATGTTCGAGATCCATTGCCCGACGGGTTTCGGCGCCTGCGCCGGGTAGGAGCTCGCGGGCTTCTTCTGAGTCTGGGTTTCGCCTCCCATCTTGGATGTTTCGGTTGATTGAGCTTGGTGGAGATGGAGATGTGCCTGGCTGGTGCACATTGTCATTAGTACCTAGACTTTAGAGGTTGAAGCAGGGTGCCCTAGGAGGCGGCAGCGCACCTACTTTGTAGAAGTCGATGCACGAAGCCCCGAGGTCTACGTAGCTTGACCGAGCTGACGCGGTGAAATACCGACCCCTGCCGCCTTAAAGTGTATATAACCTTGCTGGATAGTGACTGTCAGGCAAGAAGTCATGCAGGCAACCAGTGATTCATTCCGAAGTGATCGAAGATCAGCAGAGACATTGGCGATGTTATGATCTGTCAATCGGTTGCTGGGGTCATGCGGAGCACGCTGCAACGTCACTCAATGCGGGGATCGAGACCGCCGAAACGCAGGATTGCGGGGGAAGGGTGCTGGGCTGACAGGGGTAATAATTTGAGCCAAGACAAAGTGTGATCTGCTGGTGCACCTCTTGAACTGCCGTTAACGGACCAGATGTTTGGCAGGACTCTTCGAATGACACAAACATAGCATGGATCTGCACGGTTCTGCATAGTGTAGGCAATCATTGTTTGAGCGAAGCGTGGCCATGCCTTTAGCAGGCAGGGGCAGGTCTTGTGCGCAGGTTTACTTGGAAGGTGTTACCAACAATGAGGCACAAGGCCAATACCATGACCTACGCATCAAGTCGCGAAGCCCGAGTCCTGCTCAACTCAATATTATCCAGAAGCTGTGACAGCAGGGGGAGCGTTTCCGTTTTACGATACCACCAACGCATTGGAGCGCACCCACGAAGGGTCATCGTCGGTCCGTGCAGGTAGTCGGAGATCGCCTCTGGTTGGATTCAAGGTGAGCCGACAGAAGTGGTTCGACGCCGCATTTACGGCGTTGTAGCGGAAAACGCAAGGTTGACCTTGGTCCATAATTCCACGGTTCCACCATCCGGGCTTGGTCTTGGTTGAAATGCTCTTGGGAGGTAGAACAACGAACTTCCCATGAGGGAAGTAGAAGGTGGTATGATCCGGTGGAGTTCCTATTGATATAGAATCGACACGGGCCGAAGCATTCGATATCATCAGTCAGGAAGCTGAGAGCCGGACATCGAAGATTGATGTTGATATTCCCAGGCCAGGGAGCTCCGACCTTGGTCAATGAAAGCCTTTTCTCTCTTTCGTGCTGCTGGATTTCAACGTCTTCGAAAAGCCGAAGATGTCTCAAGCTTATGGGAGCCTCGGAGCAAAGATAAAGACGGGTCGTTGGTGCGACGTTCTTTCTGGTCATGGGCTGCCGCCAGTGTGTCATGATGGCATTTTCACACAGGTACTCGACAATCCGCGGCGGGCAGAACACCATTGCCACCCAGAGATTCCCGAAACTACAATGAACGGCATATATGGATAAAAAATGTACGATCAATCATTGCGGCGCTCCCCACGGCCACTGGCATAGAGGAGTGCCGCACCCAAGATTGTGCGTTTTGGTATTTTCCTCTCCATTCTGTCCGAAAACTTCAATATGTCCTGGGCACCAGCCAAGCGCTGCTTCCGGCCTAGACCATGGCAGTCACTGCGGGCCTCGAGATCGAAAATGCGTTTCGAGAATGTTTAATGATTGCGTTGTTCATGATGGAGAGAAAAGAGAAAGAAACCACCACAGATTTTTCGCTGTCTGGTTTTGTACGAGGTCTCGAGTGGGGCCCCTGCTGGCAGGTGGGGCCGTTCAGGAACGAAGTACCGGGCCGGAAATCTCCGCGGCATTTCACGTGGGATGAGCCGCCCTGATCGACGTCAGTCGGTGTTCGGTGTTCGTCTGAACAATAACTCCATTTCAACAGCGGAGCATAGACATCTGCTCCCGAACCCAGTACGCTGCCATGAACACACTACAGACGGTCCCGAGGTTTCTCTTACCCCGGCTCAGCTGGACAGGCCCAACAACGGCTTCGGCCCTCGTCCTCCGACCCTCGGCGAGCCAGCTCCAAGGGAGGAAAGAGCAGCAATGGCGGCCTCAGCCATCCTCACCTAAATCCTTCTCTATGGCTTCATCGAGGCCACAACAGTGGACATCTCGTCCGAGGAGTAGCGGTGCGGCCCAATTTCAGAACGCGGGCCTACGCCGGGGCTTCCACGCGTCTGCGCCCCGGCGAAGAGATCACCACTTCGACACCCTGAAGTTCGTCCAGCGCCTGCAAGAAGACGGCTTCACGGAAGACCAGTCAGTGGCCATGATGAAGGTCCTAAACGACGTCATCGAGGAGAGGTGAGGGACTTCCTTTTTCTTTTACCCCTATTCGTAAAAAACCTCCCACTTATACTAACCAAAGCCCCGCTCCGACCAGCATCCAGAATCTTACCCGGACGATGGTCCTCCGCGAAGACGCCGCCAAGGCAACATACACGCAGAAAGTCGACTTCGCCAAGCTCCGCTCCGAGCTCCTGTCGGCCGACAGCACCGAGTCGAACACCACGCGGGCCGCCCACGAGCGGTTGACCAACGACATCACCAAGCTCAACAGCCGCCTGCGCGACGAGATCGGGCGCACCCAGGCCAGCGTCAGGCTGGACCTGAACCTGGAGAAGGGGCGGATCCGCGAGGAGGCCGTGTCGCAGGAGCTCAAGATCAAGGAGACGGAGACCAAGATCGAGCAGGAGGTGGCGGCGCTGCGGCAGCAGCTCGAGCAGGTCAAGTTCCAGACGCTGCAGTGGCTGATGGGCGTGTGCACCGGTTTCGCGGCGTTGTTGCTTGGCGCCTGGCGTTTGTTGATGTAAAGTTCCCAGGCGGACGTGCTGCAATGTTCGAGGTTTTCCTGTGCCGCTCTAGTCCCCTGGTAGTGCAGCTGCGTGTCCAGTTGATACCGCAACAAGGTCAAGTCTGCCACGAATATGGCGAGCTTTCAAGGCTTCGGCTCCAAGAGCTGTGTTCTACTGTCATGGTTCCTAAAACTCACGGTATCAATGGGCAGTAGAACAAGGCTCAGCACCTTGTGCTCCACCGTGCTGATAAGCAGCGCGTCAGTGTGGACCAACTTTCACTACCTATGGAACTGAACTAGAGCATCGAAATAACCGCCGAGCAATTGCGCAGTTCAAATCGTTTCACCAGCCGTTCGCTCCTGGCTGAGTATTTCAAACGGTGAAATAAGAGCCTCTCACGTCATCGCTAGCACGCGTGAGAAGGGGGTCGCGGTATATGACTAGGTCGAACTGATTGTAGTGGATCTTGTTCTCGCAGAACCAAGCTCTGGCCCTGAGGTGAGCGTCGTCCGATCGCATGCTCCTGCGAAGCGTGTCACGCACTTCGGTCATGACATTCTTCATATATCGGACGTTATCCTCCATCAGATCCTCGTAGTGCGAGATGACCTGCTTCTACTTGGCGACTCTCGCATCCTTGCTCGCGTTCTCCGCTGCTGCAACATGACTGGTCATAAAAGGCTTAACGGCCGCTTGTGAACAGCAAGAGTAAGAAGGGGACAGGTCCACGGTTGCTTGGATGAGTAAAGGTATCTGTTGGAACAAATACGCCAGACGCAGCAGCGTGGGAGGGAGGCTAGTGCCCCCTGCGGGTGCAGGCACTTACACGGCACCGCTGGGAGCGCAAGTGGACTCACGTGATACATAAGTCACGTGACTAACGCGATGCCCCTTATTCTTAGGCTCCTGTACGTAGCCTCCTTCTACCTCATTTAGAATAGAATAGAGACTAGAACCCCTATTGTTTGCGATTGCTTTGTTTTCTTTGTTTACCGATTATGTAGTCGACTACGGCAATCACTACACCTGGTGATTCCAATAGTACCTAATACGGGGAAGGGAAGGCCCTTTCTAAGACAGGCAGCGTGTGAAAGGGGGAAATGGCAACCTACTACTAATACCAGGGCGAAGTCCACGGCAGGTCCTGAATTCCTCGACTCGAAAGAGGAAAGAGTTATTTTTACTCAAGTACCTACCTGCTCGAGGGTGCCAACTGTACGTCAGTTCGCGCTTCCAACCAGATACAGGAAGGATTTCTCCAGCACTCATTGCTCCGTACTTCTTCAATGACCTCAAAAACCAAGTCTAAAGCAAAGGTAGTTTATATAGGGCGCACCCAATAATTCCCTGCCTTGTTTGTGAGAATGGGAGCCTTCGTGTTTGTAGACTTAGACGTAAGGCTTAATACTAATGCTAATCCATAGCAAGGGCACAGCTATATACCGACCACTTCCAACGACTTCTCGACTACCTAACACCAATAATTTTGCTGCCATGGACATCAAGGCACTACTTCAACTGCTGAAGATAGGACGCTGCATATGGAGGATGGCCTTCAAACCGGCACCATGCAGCTGACTCTTACATGTTTCTGACAAGAGTCAAAAGCCAAACATTTATGCAGAGGCGTTGGGATCCGACCAAGCCAATAGGAGATGAATAGGAGCTTGCATCTATTTCATTCTCCAAGCTGAAAGAGCCACCTTCGAATCTCCATCACACTTTCAGCCATACCTACACCCTACCAGCGAACCCTTCATCAGCTAGCTAAACCGCCACGACAAGCCAAATATGCCTCTTGGCTCCAGGCTCGTCCCATTGAACCCTAGCGACAGCGATGACAAGGAGGGTCCGTGTACGCTCCCAAACAGCCGGGTGGTGTGCGGCCCGCACGGTCTTGTGGTTTGCGCCAGGTGTTGTCCAGACTACAGCTTCATGCACGAGGTTCTTGGTCTTACTAGTGAGGACGAGGATGAATTCGACGATGTTGATGAGATTGAAGATGACGATGAGCACTACGGCAGTGATCTTGTCCCTGAAGTCAATGCTCCAGGGTCTTCTCGCGGCTTGAGCGCTACGAGTTCTGGTGCACCAAGCCGGGATAATCAGCCTAGGGGTAGTTTAAGTAATGTCTCTCTGCCATTCACGAGCCCGTTCGATGCCTTGATAAGAGGTAACGGCCTAGTCTTCCCTACCAAGTTTGTCCCACCGTCGGGTTCAGTGACGCCTACAGAGTTATTCTCTAGTCGCAAGAGGCATATGGACGTCATTAGGTGAAGCAATACATGGTTAATGAAAGATGGTACCGGGCTAACGGAATGTCCTAGATACACTCTGCCAGATGATACTAGCAAAGTCCTCATTCGAACCGACGGTGCATATCTGAACAACGGATTGCCGAACCCATAAGCCGGCTGGGGATTCTGGCACGGCTTTGGAGTACCTATACGTAACCAGCTTACAGTATCTGGTCGTCTCGAGAGTAAGGGGCCGTTCCGAGACGATGGCCTTCAGACCAGTAACCGGGCGAATCTGCGCGCCGTCATTGCGGCCTTGCGCTTCCACTACTGGCCCGGGGAGAGGTTCGGCACTTTTGTCATCGCCACGGATTCCGAGTATACGGTCGACGGTTCTAGCAACTGGGCTAAGATGTGGGTGAGGAATGGCTAGACGACGAGCGTAGGGCTTGTAGTCAAGAATATGGATCTGTGGGAGGCGCTGCTGGGTGAGATCGAGCGATACGAGGACGAGGGGATGGCTGTCGAGTTCTGGAGGATCCTAAGAGAGTGGAATACTATGGCTGATGAAGCTGCAAGGTCTAGTGCCCGCCAGGAGCCTGCACCCGCTGTTTGGCGTGACGTCCTCGGAATGAACATTTAGATCAGGGATGGTCATAACGCAACATCAGAGAACTCGCATCCTCACGACGGGATTTTGGGACCTTATTCTTCGGACAGATTTGCAGGTGTTTACTTGGCTTTTGGGACGTTCCACATTTTCTTATCCAGCTTCACATCAACAGGTCGTTTGTCCCTATTTTTCTCATTCACGTCCATCTGCAACGGAGTTCAATGAGTGTCATGATGGCGATCTTGCACATATATTTACATTAATGCACTGTCCCTAGCTTCTGTTCTTGTTCTGCGATTTGAGGCCGCAATCGGCATCCCTGCTGAGTACCATCCCTTTCCAGTCCATATCAACAACAGCGATGCAAAATCTAAGGGAGCGTCGGAGCAAATAGGGTTCAGAGTTCAGACGGTTCAACCTCATTCGACTACCCGTCAATAACGACCTTTCTACGCCGCGCGGGACTGTCCCGTACGAATTGATACCCCGATACTTTTTTTTGTCTTTTGGGCTGCGTCAAGGCGCTACGCTATCAGAGTCGCACCTTGCACACTGCAGGAGTTCAATCGCCGACTAACATGAAATACTCGCATATCCGAATACAAACCACAGTGATATCACACTCCACTAGACGGATTTGCTAAGAGCCCACCAACATCAAGCAGTTGCACATGCAGAGCGGTTGAAGTCCCGAATCGATTGAGAATACCAGCATTTCGCACACTTTCTGGGGGTTGGGGCAGGGTTGTTTAGACACACCCGGACCTTTCAGTATTAAAGTTATTTGAGCAACTATCAATGGAAAATGCAAGCGCGAAGTATACGCAAAAACAGGTCCGGTTAACAATATGCTGCCAGTCACAGATATCGCCCTAATGGCTGTGGTAAGCAAAAAAAAAAAAGGGACCGAAGAATGCACTACCGCCGCTTTCCGTCCGCACGCGTTTTAGTGCCGCTTTCGGCTCACTTCTGATCTAGCGCGATCCGGTGGCGAGTTGTCTTGGAAGCGATGGGGATGGTGTTGCGACTCCATCTAGTCTTGGCTCTCGGCCTTGCGTGCTAGCTTCGAGGCTGTCGCCTTGCCTGCTCGCTTCGGGACTGCCGCCTTGCGTGTTGGCTTTGGAGCTGCCACCTTGCGGGTTGGCTTGGGTGCCGGTGGTGTGGCGGTGTTGGCTTGCTTCTTGGCCGAGCGGGTGATGCGTTTTGTAGTCACGTCGGTATTGCCGCCCGAGGCTGTCTCGTCGCTGTCGGCATTGCCGCTATTGTTGTCTCCTTCATCTCGACTCTCCACCTCCACGCGGTCCTTGCGCTTGCGCTTGTTGGTCATGATGTTGGCGCTGGTGCACTCGTCCTCGTACTTGCCACTTGCGAGGAGCCGCCGGCTGTGGTCCAGCTGAGCTGTCGACGGGCGTTCCCAGTTCAGGAACGGACATCCGGCCTCAATGGCATCGACACGTAGGAAATCTCTCCCGCTCGTCGCACCGCGGTCCCCCTGCACGTCGCGCAACCATATCGCCTCCCACACTGAGTCGACATAGATGTGAAACCGCATATCCTCTAGCGGCACTGGATTGCTGGCGAGCTTTCCGCCCTGTTGTGATGCCATGTTGCACAACTCGACCTGTTCCTTCGCATGGCGCTTGGCCTCCCTGGCCTCCTTGGCGGCCTGTTCCTTAGCCTCCTTCCTCATATGGGCATCGATGTCGACCTGTGGAGGGGGCATGTAGTCCGGGTAGTTGAGGGGTTCAGAGGCTTGGTGGTGTTCGGTAATCCTGACGCCCGTGTTGCGCTCGCGAAGCCAGTCCATGGTGACCTTGTAATAGTCTTCGACTGGGCTGTCGAGCTTGACATCCGGGTGTCTGGCCCAGCCACCCTCCCTGATGGTGGAATTGTCCACTATGATGCGGCCGCGCACTTCTGAACTGACCAGAATGTTACCCTTCGCGCCTGTGATCAGCCCCCACACAGTGATGAGCGCGGACTGCATATCGTGGGCAATAGCCCACACAGGCTGGTGTTCCCTGATGTCGTACAGAGGGTTGTGTGGTACTTCAGGTGACAGCGCTGCCCGATGATGCCAATGCAAAAACGGAGTTCCAATCTTCCCAGAACACCCAAAGTCGATGAGGACAAGAATGTCCGTGGCAGGGTCAATGACCATATTATGGCTGGACACGTCGCCATGGTAGACTCCGTACTTGAGGTGCAGGTCGTCCAAAGTCTGAAAGAGCTGTTTGGCCCATTTCAGTTTGAATGGGCGTGAGGCCCTAGTCTCATAGATGTCACCGCCCGGGAAGAAGGGGGCTGTGAAACCTACAACCCGGGATCGGTCAATCTCGTCCACGATGACATGGCGGACGGGACATATGTGGGGATGTGTTGACAGCTTGGCACCTATATGTATGGCGTTCCAGTTGGCCCTAATGTCGAACACGTGCTGATAATACTTGAAGACCAGCCGTTCCTGCTCCACGGAAGAGGATGAGACGGGGGTGACGACGTCAGCGAAGGCGATGAGGCGGGTAACTTCGATAAGCTCGTGACGGGCCAGCATTTTGATGTGAGCTGGAACGTGGTAGTCGCCCACGGGGGCATAGTGAGTGCCACGCGTGGTATCGTCGTATGGGTCAACCGACCTGCACAACACCTCGCCATCGAGGTTCAATACCAATCTCGTAAGGTTTGGTGACGGAGCGTCGAGCCCTGCTCTAATCGCTGCAAGCACGGGCCCGGGCAAGTCCTCAAAATCGCCTCCGACCTCATCTAGGAAGTCGTGACCTTTTCTGATGGTGATATGGAGCCACCGTCTTGAATCTGCATCAAATATTGTCCCGGCGTAGTCCTCGTGCCCACGCTCCGGCCAAGAGCTCATATAGACAGGCGACCAGGCAAGCCTTGAAAGGGGTTCTGTAAAGAATTTCATGCTGGCTTCAACTCTGTACTTGGGTATGAAAAGTGTTGTGCAGGCCGGTGTAATTGAGGTGCAATCGTAGTGGCTGAATGAAGAGACGGGATCTGGAGCGCGTTGGAAGGGAAGGAAAGGAAGATGTCTTGGTCAAAAGTGAGCTGGACCGTCAAATCCTGAGTGGACTTTTAATGACAAAGTGGTATCAAAGTGGCGGATATAACAAAGAATCGTGACTGCGGCCGGCCGCTTCCAGCGTTTCGTGTTTCTTTTTGTGTTTCTTTTTGTGTTTAAGCATCGGTGGTTCCGGTTATGAATGACCAGTCAGTTCTGACTGTAGCCAATGCTACGGCAGAAGGCCACAACTTTCAGCTGGCCCCTTCCAGCATTGAGGGATTATTCATGTGTTTGGCATCGGCGGTGCCGGTTGTCTATGAACACTCAGTTAAGGACATCAGATATCATCAAGGTAATATTCACTGAGTATCCGTCCCCTAAGCCTCTCCTACGCCAACTGGGACTAGCCTGACCACTAACCTAGACTAGTTTGTCAGTCCCATTCGATACCAAAGGATATCGACGGCACCTGGGAGGAAGAAGCAATTGTTCATTGATGAAGTCCTTCTACCTGCCGGGTAATTAGAACGATTCTCTCCCCAGTTTATCCTTAACTTGGAATCACCAGTTCCCCAACAAATAACACTGTCATCGGCCACATATACCACAAGACAACCCCTACAAGACACCAGACAATCTTGCACAACACCCACACTCCACAAACACCAACGATTTGGCAATCAAAATGGCACCACCACCACCACGTCCGCCATTCCAACTCGAGGTGATCGGGATCGAGGAGTTGATGAATCGTTTCGACAAAGGTCAGTATCTCACCAATTCGCCAGGCAACCCAAGCCGTTGCTTTTGTGGGAATTACACGTTCCAATTGACCTGCGGGCACCTCGTTACTTTCAAACGGCTATGTGAGCGCACACGTAGCACTCGGACGTTTCGGCCCATACTCTGCCCGAGACGGACCCCTTCCATCACTGTGAGCAGTGTCGTGGTGGACCGGCCGGAAGAGCAGTGCCTGAGGTGCATCAAGGAGCAAGAGATGAGTTCAGCAAACAAATCTGGGAGTCTTGCGATATCCTAGGCCAGCGGACAGCTGCAGCCAGGCAACATCAAGCTGACCGTCCTGATCCAGCCCACTTCTTAGCTTGAGAGGTCTCGACTCGTTTGTTTTCTAGGCACTTCGTACAGGAATGAAAAGGGTTAGGGGGATTGGGGAAATAAAACGAGAAAACAGCCAGGGAGGAGGCGGGTGGGTTCTCTTTACGGCGTGGGAGGCATATGACGGCGAGACACGTTCCAAGGTCATTCCGCGTTGACTACCTTAGTATTCTAGCTGGTACATGGAACAGCATGCGATGCTTGCATACAAACCCCGACTAGGGATGCTTGTGAGACTCAGCTTCAGAATTCTGCTGCAATCGGGCCGTCTTTCAGAAAAGACTCATGTAAGCTGCTTTACTCTATTTGTCCCTTCCATTCAAGCCCGAAACTTGACTTCATCCAGCTTAAAGGTCTAGGTTTCGGGTGGTTAGAGCCTACCGTAGTACATTTACTCGTCGTTGGGGGGAATGTGGAGCAATTAGCGCGTCTGCTTGGGGTCTGTAATGGGCTACCGTACTCTTCCCACTTATTGCACAGGCAAATATTGAGTCAGCAACACGACACCTAAGCAAAAGCCATCAAGCTTTGGCCTCATACGCGGCGCGATAGATGGTCACTATGGTCGGCGTACCGACAAGCAAAGGGTGTGCGCTTTGTCTGACGCGAAGTATCAAGGTAAATCCGCTGCCATTCTCGTATTTCCGTCCCCCAAAGGCGCTAATCGAATAAACGGACAGTGCGACGAAGCCCGTCCAAGCTGCTCACAATGTCGGATCGGGTGGCGCACCTGTCCTGGGTACTCCCGGACGATGAAGTTCGTGGACGAGGGGCCACGACTGCGGCGCCGTTCAGCGAGGAAGACCGCTATCCGGTCTACCGGCGCGTCTGAAGCTCGGCAGCAGTCTATCTCGCCGCCAGAAGTTTCGGCTTCAGGGGCAGCAGTCATGGCCCGGGCCGGGGAGTGCGCTGCTAGCGGCTCTCCCAGCGTGCGCTTTCCAAGAGGCTGGGAGAACACCCGCGTTCACCAACTCAGGTCCTCGAAAGCAGACCGCGACCAGATCCTCGCCGCGTTCGTGTCTGCCATGTTCCCGCTAGCCAGCGGCGCGGCGCGGAGCTCCTTTCTCGGCACCTGGCTCTGGCACGTGCCGCCGCGCCTGGGCCAGAACTCGGTCCTCGATGCCGCGGCGCAGTCGTTCGCCTTGGCATACTTTGCCCGGCTGTCACGGGATGTGCTGCTGCTTCGGCGGGCGGAGCTGTCGTACGTGGTCGCCCTTAGGAGCCTGGCGACTGCCATTGCGGATCCGGACAAACGGCTCGACTCCGAGGTACTCTGCGCGGTGATGCTGCTGGGACATTACGAGGTCCGTACAATCTCATCACTGGCATATTGTAGTGTGCGGAGCTGATCCTGTTTACATACGTAGACAATCGTCGACAGTGGCCACGCCTGGATCCGGCATGCCGGCGGGGCGGCGCGCCTGATGCAGCTGCGCGGCGCTCGAAGGTGTTATGAATCCGCCTTTGACTACTCCATGTTCCTCGCTTATCGTGGAGCGATCGTTGGTCTCACCCCGCCTCCTTCTTGCCATGCTGGCTCTCCTAGTTGCTAATGCGTTCATTCAGATTTCTGAAGCCCTAGCCTCCGGAAAGCGGTGTTTTCTGGACGCCGTGGATTGGCGGTCTGTTCCCGATGGACTGATCGAGTTTCCGTTGCTGCCATCGTCCCCTGAGCTTTATCATGCCATTTTCGGATACTTTGCAGCTATTCCTGGCTTATTGAGCAAAGCGACGGGACTGAGTGGTGATAGTGATGAGAGACTACGTCTCTCTTTACTACGTTGCGCGGAGACACTGCGGGAAGACATCCTGCAATGGTTCCAGCGCTATATATCAGTCCAAGGCGGCATGAGAGCGCCGGTTCTGGCAAATCCGCCTCCTGACTTGGAAGACTATCCGTTCCACTCCGCGTGGGTGTACTGCGACGTCCTTTCAGCAAGCATACTTACGGTCTGCTACGCCTATCTCATTGTGCTCAACAGAGATTGCCTGGACCGGCTACGACCAAATGCCATACGTGCGAAGGAGTCCTTGGAAATGGCCTTGGCAATCTGCATGTCTGTCGACTACTGCTCGCGCTCCGGGTACTGCGGGGCACAGACTATGAAGTTTGCCTTGCCCATCGCTCTATCGGTGCTATCGGCAGAGTATAGCGGATGGGCTCAAGCTTGGCTGGACAGGTTCAGGACCGTGTTGGACGTCGTGAAGATATAGGTGCTATGCTGCTATGTTGTCGATGGCTCCTAGGCTACAACACACTGGGAAACCAGTTTGACATCGCCATCTATCGTGTGTCAGTACCCCACCACGGCCTTTGGCCGGTACGTCGACTCGAGCTTAGCAATTTCCGCCTCCGTCAGCACGAGGTTGGCGGCAACCACGGCGTCGTCGATGCGCTCCCTGCTGTTCAGGCCGACAATCGGATTAACCCCTTTGTGTAAACACCACGCTGTCGCAATCACCGCCATCGGTAACTTCCTGGCCTTGGCTATCTCCTCCACCGTGTCGACGGTGGCCTTGTCCGCTTTGTTCTCTCCGTCGTAGAGCCGGGCCATCACCTTGTCGTGCTGAGCTCTCAACGAGGCGTTGGCGTCGACTCCGTTCCAGGGACGGGACAGTACACCACGAGCGTTGGCAGACCACTACGCATACGCACAAACCGGTCAGGCGCCAGCCCAAACAGACATGCAGTGGTTAGGGTGGACTCACCGGGATACAGCCAACACCCGTGTCTCGGCAATAGGGTATCATCTCCCGCTCCTCCTCTCGGTAGAGGAGGTTGTAGTAGTTCTGCATGGAGATGAACCGGTGCCACCCATGCTTCTTTGCTATGTTCTGGAGCGTCTGGAATTCCCATGCAGGCATCTGGTTTCGCATACGGTAAGCCTCAAGCCAGCCAGGACCCGACTCGGCAATAGCGAACAGGGCATTGGACAGGACATACCGAGCTGGCACCGATGTACCGCGCCAACCCCATCTCGACAACGTCGTTTAAGGCTCTCATTATCTCCTCCCGCGGGACCTCGGAATCCATGCGCTGGATCTGAATCACATCTACATAAGTCCCGAGTCTCTTGACGCTCGCCTGCACCGCGTCCAGGATGTGCTTGCGCGACAACCCGACCCGGTTCACCATCCGACCGTCGTTGACAGTGGAGGCAAAGACGTTGAGCTGGGGCTCCCCGGGCGCGCTCGTGCCGAACCGGCACTTGGTCATTATCACGACATTCTCTCGCGGGATACCATAGACGGACAGGGCTTTGCCAATGATCTGTTCCGATACGCCGTTCGAGTACAGATCTGCCTACAGACGAAGCGGTTCAGCCACTTCCCGCACAACCTTCACAACGGGGCGCAAAGACACATGAGGACAGGTGGAGAGAACACTCACGGTGTCCCATGTATTGATGCCCACATCATAAGCGTGTTTAAGCAGTGGAAGAGCCTCGTTTTCTTCCAGGACCCATTGTTGCCATTCTTTGCTTCCATAGGACATCGCCCCTAGAATCACTTTGGAGACCTTCAAGCCCGAGGTTCCAAGCCTGTTGTATCCGATGCTCGTTGGAGCTGGAGCAGTCAGCAGGTCACCGACGACACCATGCTGCTTGGGAGCCATGACAGTTGGTGTCTAAATAGCGGCGTGGAGATATGTGTTGACGATGGACGAGGAGACCCGGGTTGCTGCGATCACTCGCTCCATGTTGCCGACCTTCGGTCTACTTTTGCTCCTTTTATAGCAAATATGAATCAAATGTTTGCACTACATACAGCACCATGTCTTCGAGCATAAGTCTAGTCACCCGGTACATGATGTTGTGTGTCATGGATCTGTTTATGGTTACCCCTTTTCCCGATTCGGCGCCATGATACGAGCTGGTCGACCAATTGTGGATGCGTGGCCAAGCCAAATCGGGCTGCATGATCCGAACTAGGCCTAATGCAGTGTCAAGCCACGAACTTCAGTTCCCTCCGCCGGACATAACAACGGTTATGAACATTACACCACCAAGGCCTGTTATATCTGGCTTGTAGCTGAGGCATAATGGCATGCCGTGCTCTACCGCTGACAGACAGGTCTCATTCACCGAAAGCCCAAAGACCACCTCAGTGCCCAAGCAGCGGCTTATCTCCGCAATATCCGACACCTTCTGTTTGCGAACCCTCCTGGAACTTGCCTCACCTCCTGATCTCGCACCTCAAATGGGGGTGTGTCGAGCCACGCACTTCACGCAAATGGCGCAGACATCGCCGGAGTGCCAGTCGTGGTCATCGAGTGCACCGCCATCAAGCCGGAGACCGAACTCGAAGCTGGCTTCAACGTCTTCGGCGGCGCACTCGTCATGCTAACGGATATCGACCATCACCGACTGGCAATGACGTATAAGCGCACATTCTTGTGTCACTGCAACTGGCCTGTACCTGACTTCTTGCGTACTTGCTCAGAGCTCGATAGTACATGTACGTCCCTTCCGGTCACTCCTCCAGACAGCATCAACAACCGTGTGGGTCTTGATGCCGTCCTCGGACGACGGCCAGCTCTTGCCCTCGAAAAAAAAGCGTCTCAGAGCCTCCGGACCGCAGGCTGCTCGTGTGCTTCCTCATCCTTCACCAGCTCTTCCGTGGTTCCCTGGCTTTGACAGAGGCTGGGAGAGAGAACTTGAATAAGGGCTGCCTCGGCCGACGTCCTGCTGCTGCCCAGCACGCCGACAATCTCGACGTTTGGCCGCCTCGGTGATTCTAGGAACAAAGCACATAATAAGTTACACCTTCCTTGGGATAACTATCTCCGTCACTACCTTAGCTCCTTTTGCACCCAGTTGTCCTAGCCTCATGGATCTGGAATGCGATGTCACGAAAGTGCACAAAACAGAAGCTGCGGAGTGGAAAAGCGAGTCAGTCGACTGCCCATGACCAACCTGGAAGTGATCCCTTGTCCGACGTCACACATTACCATAGCATGGAGTGCGTCTGATACACAGAGAACTTGGAAATTTTACCTTACCTAGTTTTGCCTTCACTTGTCATGTCTTCAGACAAAAGAAAAGTCAGCTCAACAACCAGAGGTGGGAACTGCCAGGCGAGTAGCTGTCCTTTCCTCGCATCCATCCAGCGTCGCCTCATGGTCAAAGGTACACCTTTCCGAACGCCTACCAAAGTTTCTACCCGAGACCTGTGGACACGTCTTCGGCCGGAAGGAGGGTTCCAGAGGTTCGTACGGAAGATGCAGGCTATAGAGATGGGATCGGACCACTGTTAGGAGTCATACCCCTACCTTATATTCAAACCCCGAACTTCGATGTCACGTTACGATATGGTAATCTTCCTCTTTTGCTAGGAAGCTGGGCCTTGGCTCACAGTTTTGAACTTTCCTTTCTAATTTTTCAACTGCTTTTGGTCGTTCCGACCGCAAGTCTTACGCCGACAACCTGAGGTGGGTCCGGTATGTCCGCAGTTCTTTCCATACGGCTCTTGAGGAAGCGACTGAAGGCCTAAACGTCTCACACAAATATAGCAGGAGGCACAACATGCTATAGGATTCCGGCTTGTCACTCTTGTTGGCACCCTCTGGTCCCGTCTTCTCCTTGACCGCATCCCATCACCGTCCCACAACAAGCACCAGCACCAGCATCAGCACAAAGACCAACATGCCGTTCTTCGCCGGCCACTGCAACCACTGCCGCATCTACGGCCACAAGGGGGCGGACTGCCGTGTAAGTCCTCCTTTTGCAGTGGGATATTGTGGTGTCTGAAGCTGATATGGTGATGACAAAGCCCAAGGAGGAGCCCAAGCCGCCCGTACGTTATTTGCGCCTTATTCTCCTATCCCCCTCCCATGCTTCTTATTCCTCTGATACTGACATGGAATGAATGATACAGCCAGGCACCAAGGAGGTACGTCGACACCCGATCCAACCAGTTGATCACCATCTTGACGTCCTCATATACCCTCCTGTGTCTCGATTCGATAAATACATGTGGGGCTCGTGTTGCGTCGTACTGACTTCGAGTCGTCATTTCGACACTATCTCTCCCTGGTCGAGGTAAGCATGCTTACAGGTTCTTACCCCTATATGACTATCACTGACATATGAGAGCAGAGAGAAGAGGAGCTGGCTCGTGTGAGTTGTATCACTTGCGTTCTGTGAATAATTCACAGTAGTTTCCAAGGAGTTATCGCAACAGGCCCAGCAGAAGATACGGAGCGCCGCGCTCGCCACGGCCGCCGTCGCTTTCGGCAAAAATGGAGGTAAACCTATAGTCCTTCTTCAACTAGCAGCTGATAGCGATAGGTCGTTGTGCTAATGCGACCGTTAGCACCATATGAGTTTGATTCTCGTAAGTGTTGTTTGCCCTCCCTTGGAATGATAAGCAATATTAATGACGCGACGGATATCTAGAGGCACGAGGAGAAAGCCCAAGTACGCGATAAGCGGAGCATCACGTCTGTTTATTGCTTATTAGCGTTCTGCAACTAATGTACACCCAGAAAGGTCCTTCGTGGCGGGCGGGCAGGGCGGACGCACCGGGCGGGACGGGCGGGGCTTAGCGGCAAGGGGCGGCAACGGCGTGAGGATTGTGTTGGCGCCTGTTTTCGGGCAGGAGTTCTTGGGTGGCGCGACGACGCCGGCATACAATGAATTGCCGATTTCATTTTACACATGCGCGCCTCACTGTGATGGTCCGAATGATCGCCTTGGTCTCTTCGAACTCTGACATGATTACAGCTTCGAGCGATACACGATGTGATAACGAGTCGAGTAGACGACGAGAAGAACGACGGTATTAACAAGATCTGACGACGACGATTATAGATAACGAGACGACTCCTGTGGAGATACAGCCGACATACAATTGACTGTCTTATTGTCTGTCTTTACTATCGAACCTTGTATTATACAGCCGTCGTCAGATAAGAATTCCCTAATGGTTGGGCAGGCCTCGAGTCTGCCTTGTTGAGTACAACGCCGCAGCTGAATGCTGAGCACCCCTTCGCATTCAGCCCTTTGACACCAACCCACCTCATCCCCCTCCCAATATCACAAATTCAGACTTCACTAATTATACAATAGTCAAATCCCAACATGTCGAAGCTCAATCTGACCAAGAACAGGTCGTTTCAGAGCCTCGAACGCGGCGGCGCTCGGGACGTCGGTCCAGTCGCCGGACTCGGGCAGCCAGGCGCTCGGCAACCCCCAGGTCTCGTTGGTGGCGGAGCTCATGTCTAATATTGGGTTTGCTTTAGATTAGCTAAGTTGCGATGGTAGGTTTGATGTTCACCCCTGCCTGGAAGAAGGAACTGATAAAAGCAGAGCAGATGACCTAGGCGACATGCTCCAGCTGTACCTCGACAGACTTTGCAAGTCGGGCTTTGGACAGACCGAACAACTAACCCTGCCAGGAGAGATGGGAATGAAGTGCGTTTTAAATTCGTCGGAGCAAAACGCAGCTACAGGCCATTGAGTAAGTCTCAGAGTCAATGCTCCGGCATGCGATTCTCAATATTTTGACCAATATCTTAAATAAGAGACGCTACCGCTGGCAGGCATATATCGATCGTCAACGGCTTTTGTCAAGCCAATACACTTGCACCTAGGGCAGACGCAGAATGATGTACCTGCCGCTGTTTCAGAAAATAACCACGACTTTATTACCTGTTACGAGTTTCAAAATGCGGTCACCCTACAATCTCGCGTTCGTGTCTTAGAAGCCACACTTTTCGGACCGCGACCTATTAGACGATAGACTATCGTCCCTTTAGATCGCACGGAAGTAACGGTGAGTCTTGACACCTGTATTGAGACGTCTATGAATTATAGCCGAACACCAAGGGGTGCGTGGTCGGCAATCTCGAATCTCGTGTCAGCTTCAGTCACCGCCCCACGATAAACCCGACTTGCCACCTCTCTGTGACTAATCTGAGAAAGCCTCTCTACTGGTTCTCATTCTTTTCTGGATATTTTGATTCCTCATACCGGCACAGCAATTCCCATGGTACGTGGGGTGGTCTAGCGGTCGATGACATCGACCGCTAGACCACCCGTCGAGATACGGATTGACTACCTACCGCCCACACAATTGCTTACTGTACCTTATTCAAGAGATCGGTTGTCAGCTTTGGCCAAGCTGGCACCTTGATTTTATTCTTACTCAGTTGTTGCGACCTACCCCGGAATGACAACGGACTGTATAAGATGTAGACGACGCGAAGAGCTGCATGCTCGATCATATAACCTACTCGAGCTGAGAAGGACCCATATCGGGCCAGTAACCCATAGTGCAGCAGATGCGTATTTGCTCCGCACGTTCTGTCATAAAACCGCGTCACGATCACTCTCAGGTAAACCGAGACGTTTCCTCAGCGTTCTATGCAAGGAGCCTTTTACAGTGGTAGAAAAAGTTGAAAAACGGTCCCCGATATACCTGGATCTGCAGATCTGGCCCCTGGGTGTTCTTCAAGCGATATACTGGCGGGGACAGGAAGAGTTCGCTTTGCGGAGTTACCGATCAGCTGGGAAAGCCGACCAATATCCCGCAACTATCACCCCAGATCCGAGACTGCTGGGTCGTGGATACTTTATTCACCGCAGACTGTAGACGGGCTTGTTTGTAATCAGAGATTTTGACTTTCGCTAGCTCAGGTTTTGCGAGGTCGAGGTGAGACTCCTCCTAGCATCAAACCCGCACGTCTGGTATGGCCTTGGCGTCAGCAAGCTGACATGGTGACTCATGCAAAGCTACGCCAAGGTTAAGCTTTTTTAGACCGCTACCTGACCACCCAATAGCATATCCTATCCACTCACCCAAAGTTGGTGATAGGAGAGAAATAGACATCTCGCACGGTCTTGGCACCTACGTCGTCATGTCTCGCCTTGCCATGATCCTCCAAAGAAGCGCTTATGTCACCCAACTAGCCCTGCGGAGATACAAGAATCATCCACGATTTGATTAGCTTGCGCAGGTCGAATTGCTACTGAGTGTCTTGTCATAAGCACGGATGGTAAGCTGATATGAGAACGGAGAACCGGCGGACGGCGACGGAACGTTCGGAGCTGACGGAGGAGATGACGGGGGGGTTAATAGGGGTTGTTCGTCCACGGCTCCGATACCTCTCGGCTTTAGGGGAAAACAGACGGAAAGGAAAACTATATCAAGCCTGCTGTGCCTTCGGTCCAAGATCGCAATGCAGAGTCAACCGGCTATACCTCCAGATAAAGGGGAAGACAGAACAACATGGCTGCCATCACTCAGACTCCGTACGGAACTTCGCGGGAAACCCTGCAGGACTCCGACGAGAACAAGGAGCAGCAAGATGAGAAGACGCCCGAGACAAAGCCAACGCCTGGTGCCACCGAAACCGTCCCAGCTGTTCTACAGGAGAATGTTGACGTAGAAGCGAATGAAGCGGCTGCAGTAGAGCCCGGGGGAAGGAACATGTCGAATCTCAAGGTACGTCACAACCCCTAATGTCGATGGAAGCATAGGGACTGACAAACATGCTGTGCAGTGGATTCCTATCCTGATAGCGATATACATCTCTGCTTGGCTCTACGGCCTTGATACGACAGTCGTCGCGGATGTGCAGGGAACCGTGCTGCAGAGGTTCGGGGAACCCGAGAAGCTTGCTTGGATTGGCGTCGGGTTCCCGCTGGGTAGCATCGCCATTATCCTTTCACTGTAAGGAACCTATCTCTACTGTGGTAACCTTGACAGCCCATGGAAGTGTTGTTGACTTTGGTTGGTGCTGTTCAGGGGCAAAGCGTATGGCATCTTCGACATGAAGTGGCTATACATCGCGAGCCTCGTCCTCTTTGAGGGTGGCAGTGCGCTCTGTGGCGGCGCGCCAAGTATGAACGTATGTGCTCTTGCAATCGCGGTATCCAACGCAGTCGCTTACGAGGCTGATACAGGCCTTGATTGTCGGGAGAGTAATTGCCGGTGCTGGTGGCGCCGGCATGTATCTCGGGTGAGTACTGTATGCCGTACCATTCACCGCAGTCGAACTGACTCGGACAGGGCGTTGAACATCCTAACCGGGCTGACCACCGAGCATGAGCGGCCTGTCTACATGTCGTTGCTCGGTGTCTGCTGGGGCGTCGGGACCATCCTTGGCCCCGTGATTGGAGGCGCCTTTGCTGGAGGCTCAGCTACCTGGCGTTGGGTGAGTGTGCTGGCTCGTCTGCCTGGATCTCTGGCAATTACTGACAGGTGACAGGCCTTCTATATCAACCTCGTTATCTTCGGGGTACTCTCGCCTATTTATCTCTTCCTCATCCCGTCCATGAATCCTCAGCCAACAAAGAACATCACGCGGAAGCTGAAGGATATGGACTGGATTGGTAGCACCCTGAATGCTGCTATCTATGCCACCTGGGTGTTGGCTCTCACCTTCGGCGGCGCGCAGTGGCCCTGGAGCGACGGTCGAACTATTGCTTGTTTTGTGGTCTGTGGCGTGCTCATCATTGCCTTTGGCCTGCAACAGCGATTCAAGGTTGGCACCAGTTTCGAACAACGCATCCTGCCCGCCGGTTTCCTGACATCGCTGTCCTTCCTGCTGCAATACTTCGCCACTGCCTGTACCGCCACTGCTCTCTTCATCCCTATCTACTATATCCCGATTTTCTTTCAGTTTACCAGGGACGACGGCCCACTCAAGGCTGCAGTTCGCCTACTTCCATTCATCATCATCACAATCTTCTGTGTCATGCTCAACGGAGCGCTGATGCCGCAAACCGGTTACTACAAGCCGTGGTTCACGGTCTCGGGAGCTTTCATATTGATCGGGGGCGCCTTGATGTTTACAGTCGAATCGGACACGTCGCCAGCCAGGGTCTACGGCTATAGCGTGCTAATCGCCATCGGCACCGGTGTCTCTGCGCAAGCGGCATACTCCGTCGTGCCAGTCAAAGTAGCCATGCACCCGCGCCACGGGCCGAGGATGATTCCCGACGCCATCTCCTTCATCAACATGGCGCAGATCGGCTCCATTGTCCACGCCTTGGCTATCTCAGGCACCATCTTTCAGAATCTGGCATTTCAGAACCTCCAGCGGGCCTTGGCAGGAAGAGGCTTCACGGACGCCGAGCTGCACAGTGCCATTTCCGGTACGCAGAGTCAGCTCATCTCGGGCGCGAGTGCAGAGGTCAGGGGGCTGGCTGTCGCCGCCATCGTCAAGGCGATGGATCGGGTGTACATCCTAGTCATTGTCGCTGGTGCCTTCTGCTTCCTTGCGTCGTTGCCCATGAAGTGGGAGAAGCTGTTCCTGAAGGTGTCTGCTGGTGGAGGTTAGGTGACTATGTCGGACCGGGGATGCATGTTCTTGGTATAATGTATGCGCGATGTTGACAGGACAGATGGAATTGAGAGAAGAGTCTCCGGCTACAAATCTAGGGCAAGGATCAAGGCATGACAGAATCACACAATTGGAAGGACTTCGGAGACTGCCGAGGTCTATCATCATCATCCATCCAGAAGCCCTGCGGTATATCTGGCACCTTCCGTGTGGTCCACCTGTGCGTTGTTCTATCGACTGTGACTTCCAAATCCAAAATTTAGTGCTTTCTTCGAGGATAATGACGTACCTTGATGCATCAGGTAAGTAACGTTGAAGTACAAACCTTGATTTCAAGTGCCGTTCCCATCTGCCACTCCGCCTCCGCCGCGTCTCCCAGACACGCACTACGTCTAATCAGTCCAGCTGTGCCAATCCTCTCCAAGGGTAAGTGTTGCGCTGAAAGGCGTGCAAGTGCGTGAGCTTACACTTCAACCGCAGCACTACCTCGGCGCCTATCATCGCACCTCCTTCTTCAGTTGCCCAGACACCGTTCTAACCAACGCCAGGATGTGGGCAACACAAGCGCTTGAGGATAATCGGCCAAGCAAACGACAGAAGAATGCAACGACTCCAACATCAGAAGCTGGCTCAGAGACTGGCGGCGACAAACCTAGGGCTTCCGGGCCCCAGCCAAGTGCGGCGGCAGCTTCTGGAACCGCGAACTGTCATCCTGCCTCAGTTGCGGTAGCATGGTTCAAGTGCGTAACTAAGGGCTACCTCAAGAGTAAGGCACATGCTGACAGGTCTTCCCGCTTTCAGGAAAGCTTTCGCCGGAGGTGCCTCTGTGACCATCAAGTTCGGATCAGACGACGATACGACCTATGTCTTTCCCAGTGGAAAACCTGACGCAAAACTTCGACTGCCTCAGAACGGCACTTATGCGCGGCCCACAGGGTCCAGTGTTTAGCGAGGGCGTTCGGGAGCACATCGATCTCGCATCAGTCAGCCTCCGCTCGTTTGCAATCATATATCTGTATCTCATCGAATACAAGAAGGGACAAGCCAGGACCGCCTATCGGATGGCCAGACAGGAGCCGATCGATGAACTGCTCCAGGCCTCCATTGCTGCGGACTACCTTGGCATTCGCGATCATGAGGGATTTGAGGCTTGCATTGCTGAGTGCTTGGCTCTTATTCTGCTGGAAAATCGGCTGAAGTTGAAGGCCCAGCATGTCGAACTTGTCTGCGACCACGCCGCTTTTGAGAGCCCAGAAGACATCTACAAAGTGACGGTGTGCGCCGGTGTCAGGCCATTTCTGCATCGGCACATGCTAAACATCGACTTCACACCTCGCAAGCATGACATCTACCCGTACCCACGCCCTGGCCACGAGAATCCAGACACTTGGAAGCGCATCCTCGAGCATTATCCATGTCTGAGGCGGTGCCATGAGGATTACGACGATGCCCTTGCCACCCAAGCGTCTGAGACATTGCAAACGGCTTGGGAAAAGACACGCAATGGCTACAGGGTCGCTTACACGGACCCATTGACCTTGTTCGTGTCCTTCAAGCTGCCTGAGCCGAATAACCATGTGTCATGCATTCGCCATTTGAAGGCATTGTATGCCCGAGGAGCAGGTTCCAACCTCAGGTCCAGAGACCCACCGCGTCAGACTCTCAGCCCAGGGGGCCAGGATTCGGCATCGTCAAGGAGCATTCACTATTGAAGGCATGTGGGTTGGTGGTTGTGTTCAGACTTGAGACTAACATGGAGAATGGGCATATTTCTGCGGGCAGCTCGGTTTATTCGGCAAGACCACACGGCAACAAGGGGTCACAACGACGTCAATTTGGAGGCTAGATGATTTCTTCAGGGGTTTACCAAGGCAAGGTAGAAAGTCTGATATCCGCGCAGAGTTACCAGCTTTCATAGCCAAATGCGACAGCTAATACACGAACAGTTCAAGACAGTCCTCAACAAGGCACTGGACTGCTAGACTACTGTGCTACCATAATCAACATGTCTTTGTCTGGAAAGATGGCGCCACTAATTCACACAGCACTCGACGCGCAAAGCCTCGCTATTGCCATACACTGACCGCCCTGACGAACCTATGCTATACCTGTATCTAACAAGCACGACTGCCTGAACTCGTGCATATCTAGGCTCTGCTAACCCAATGTACCAAAAGCATCCCCAGAAACGCATCCACAGCCGGCTAAATCGAGAACTTTGGGCCTGCGTCGTTGCCGAACATCTCAACATGCACGAAGGATACGAGAGGCTCTAGGCACAGAAACAGTCCTTTCCGCCCACGTCTCTCGTGGTCTTGCCTCGCGGCCTTCAGGTTCTCTGGCATCTGCCTAACGATATGAAGGGCCCAAAAGCTGTCCAGCTCCATCAGCTTGCTGCAATGAGCAACAGTGTCTCGCTAGAGCCCTTGGTCCTTGCCCCGATGACTCGAATAATGCATGACGTCGAAGGCCGGATCCACCAAGTGTCGTTGCAAAAGTGGCCTGACGCCGGCAGCGACGAGGACTCTCTAGATCAGGCCGCTTGGCAAAGCCGGATGGTTCCAGGCTCGATTAGTATGACGGCGCTCCACAGCTAGCCGACCACGGGCCGGATTCCTGGTGTCCATGTGCATCAGGGCCAGCCGCTCGACAATGTTCTTCTCGAACGCTTCGAACTTCTTCAGCCGCAGGTGTTTTGCTGCCATGACGTATCGCAGCAGATTGCTGATGCTATCGGGCCAGCTCCCCTCACCCTCGAGTATCTGGTCCCGCTCCCTGAGGCCATCCGGGCCCGGAGGATGTAGTGCCACAGACGAGCAAAAGCACCCGTGGAAGCCTCCATCACATGGACCATGCGTCCCTGTCCCTCTAACAAGCCATTGTTATTCGCAGTGAAAGCTTCCCGGAATAGTCGAAGTGGGCGTTCAGGCGGCTCTCCGCGAAGGTGTATATTGTCGGCTTGACTCCAAACTTGACAGAAACGGAGGAGCTTTTGTCGAAACAGATCCTGCTCCCGGAGACGGTCAGGCAGCCAGTCTTGCTTGAAGGATCTAATTGTATATTGGAGGGGGTAAATACTTCAACCAGGCGCGGTTTTTGAGAGAAGTGGCATCGTCTGATTCCACTGAGACGTCTGAATGTTCACGTTTTGATGCGGGGGCTTCGGCTGCTCCCTGACAGCTACCGACGTTTGAGCGAGGGCAGCGGCCGTTCCTCAGGCGACCCGACGTCCGACATGCTGGTACCAATGATACCCGAATGCCGTCTGCGTTAGGTGCTTACTAAGAGTATGCCGGTATGTAATCTTGGTGAGAACTGGAAGAGATGTTGGAGACAAACGCAAGGGTGATCGCTTGGGGCCCGATGGGTGACATGTAATTACAGTGGAGGTGAAGAAGTTCTCAAAGGTAGGTGCGATTCTCGATGAGGAAACGAACCTATCAATGTAAGAGTACGAATGGTCCCAAGCTACTTAAGGTATTAGGCGTTAATGGGATGCTCGGAATCTCCGACCTTGTTGTGTACCCTAACTCTTCAAGTCCCCATCTGTGTCTCCCAGGAGACTCAACGCTCCAGTCTCGACTACTAGCAACGCTCGAGGTAGCAGGTAACCTCCAAGAAACAAAGGCTTAGAGTAAGAGAAGTTTTCTGGTTGCTCATAACTTCACGGAAGATCCGAGAGATTAGATCTCCTGCTGCAGCTCTCTCAGGCTACCGTGAAGATAAAGTACTTGGTCTAATACCTAATCTCTCGCGTACTTGGCCCACATCTTCCTCGTTCTTTTACAACCCAAGAACATCCCTTCTTTCCAAACGCCATCCCCGATCCGGAAAGGAACCTCCACTGCTAGACATATATTGCCCTGTTGATGGAATTTCCTTCCCAACTTTAGCCTTCTAGCCAGCGATTATTTACTGCGTTGTCGTATCCAATTCGACTACGTAGACACCTCACCTCGTCCGGCAATGCAAGAGCGGTCTCGGCAGTAAAAGCTTCATCCACCATCAACAGGAAGCAAAACGACGACACGTTGCCTCCTACTCGAACCCCGAGGCGACAGAGGTTGGAAATGCCTATCGACTCAGACTCAGATACCGACAGTGGCTCGTCCTCGGGCTCAAGGGCAGAAGGGCACGATGCTGAGATGTCAGTGCGGAGTGATTCCAGCGCCTTGGCCTGGATGAGGTAGGTTGTGCACATATGGCATTATACTTGAGCGCTGCTGATTCAATTTGGCAGCAACACTTATCGCGGAGCAACTGTCATTCGCATCATTTTCGGTGAAGATAGCACGCCGTATGTCTTCCCGAGATCGAGACTTGAAAGGAACTTCGCCTATTTCAAAGCTGCACTCAAGCCTAATTTTGTCGAGGGATCAACAGGACATATACATCTCAGCAACGTCTCGGCCTGCACATTTGCCCCAATCTTCAAATATGCACTGGAACCAAGGACTTACGACATCAACATCCACATCTGGCTTAAACTTCGAGAGGACGATATCGACTCGCTACTTGAACTGCTCGTTGCTGCCGACTATCTGGGCATGGTTCAGTTCACGGCTTTCCAGAAGATCATTGCAGAACGCTTAGCCCTAACGTTGTTGGCACGGCGCCTTGACCTAACCTCCGATCACATACAGTTCATCGCCAGTCATAACGCATTTCGAAGCAGGGTGATCTGGCAGGTGATTGTCAGTTCAGGCGTCCGGCCCTTCTTACAGGAGCATTTGCTGCAGGCTTGTGGTGCCGGTCAAAAGAGCAGTTTCTACATAAACGGGATGCTCGTTGACTATCATAACTGTGGCGTCGCGGATCCAGCAGAATGGGACAAGACAATCATCCACTGTCGGCAGCTCAGAAACGAGAACCGTGACTACGCTTTCGACGTGACAAGCCAAGTGCCCAGGGTCTTGGAAGCGGGAAGAGATGATTCCAAGAAGGCCAAAGGAGCCGTCCGGGTGTATACCGATCCCCTCATCGATGTCATCTCTTTTGAGCCGCATTACACAGGCATGGATACAGACTTCACGATTTAGTCTGTCCTACAACCATAGGCAGACCTGAGCAAACCAGCAACGATCGATTGGGCCTTTGCGGGAGGATTGTCCAGTGACGACGGGTCTGATCATTGAGGCGGCATGTATGTTTAGAACAGGTAGCGACGCATTAGATACAGATCATATCTGTTGCTTCTCCTCTGACGATGTCTCGGCAGAACAAGGGCCAGCAGCCTGGAATGCTGCGCCCCTGGTTGGGACAACGTGGGATATGGGCATAGCACGTCGTGGTAAAGTGATAGATTGCTAGCAGAGTGGCATAAAGGGTAGCCAGCCTCCCAGCAGGTCAGTCTATGAAAACATTGTCTATATCGGATAGCTGCCGCAGGCAGAGACCTTCGCGTGTAGCAATACTCAGGCTTCGAACTTTGCCTTTCTTTTGATTGTTTGAACAATGGGATATCCCTTGCCGTTTCGGCATTATGGAGCTTTGAACCAGGTGTGACAACATATTTAGTCAGGAAAAAGTCGAAAGCAGCTCTCGGGGCTGCAGTGTCTTGTTCTGGCGGTTGGTGGGCATGTATCGCAACTTAAAGACCTCTTCCGGAGCAAGTCCGCGTAGGTTGTCCTAGCAGTGCGAGACGGGGGAGCTTCCGAGTCTTGACATCACCTGAGACGTTCAGAAAATTGTATGGTTGACTTGTCACCGAAGTTCCACAAGCACTACTTGGCTCCTCATTACTTTGAGCCTACAATCTGTGTGCCTGCCATGAGTCATCCTCTCTCTCCTTATGCATCTCCCAGAGGCCAGCACGAGTACAAAGCGTCACATTCACCCCGTTTTCCCTACTTGGTCTTTCAGCTAGATACTGAATGCAACATTGAAGTCAAGCTTCCGTCGTCCCTTCATAGCGTCATTGTCAAGACTATCGTAGAACAGGGCAACTCCGTCCATTGTCCGCCCCAGCATTCTCCATGACCTCAGTGACATGCCGCGCCACTCGCCGGGCGTAGGCCTCGTTGCACAACCTCAACTGGCGGCAGTGCTGGAGAATTGAGTCCCACTCGAATACCTTCGGATGGCCTGGCGTGGCGCTCGATTTCCAGACCAGTGCCTTGCTCAACATCGTGGACTGGAGGAAGGGTCGGAATCCGGCTTTGACAAAGACTCCCATTACAGGGCCGTCCTCCGCAAAAGCTGGATGTGACGCGACAAGGTTGATGTGCTCAGAGGAGAGCTTACGGCGGTCTCCCAAGAGGACCGTTGCCAGTAGACACACGACGTGAGTCTTGAACTTGTTGGCGTTGTCGATGCCGAGGCGGTGGGCTGCAATTATCTGGTCGAGCAGATCCTGGACGCTGTAGTCTCCGCTGGGGTTGGCTGGGTCCTCGCGACTCTCTGGGTTGGTTTGGGTCCATCGGACAAGACGAGCGAAGGATGTCGTGGTAGTATCTTGAAGTGGTGGACTTTGTTTTCAGCAGTGGACGCCTGCTCCCTAGAGTATCTGAAGTTCTGCATCAGCACCTCCTGCGAGAAAAGGTAGGTCTTCTCGTCAGAGCCGCATGTGACCGCGATCGGAGTCGTGCCGGAATAGCGGCTCCTATGCAACATGAATGGGGGATTAGGAAGACTGTACGTAACAGCAATTGGGGGTTTGCACTTGCCTGAGCCACTCCACCTCACTCTCGTGTGGCTTCACGCTGCCTTTGGAAGGAACCTTGGCTCCAGTACTTGCTTGCTCCTTGGGAGCAAAGGGATTATTGCCGAGCTCTGTAAAAGTGTCGGTTGTGGACACGGAGAGTGTAGACGAGAGCGCGGTGGCCTGCTGCAGCCCAGAGGTGAAGCTAGTTCCATTCCCAGTGTCGGTAGTGGAAGTGGCGGCGAAGCTGAGGGCGGCAAGCCCACCGTAACGACGACCCTGGGCATAGTCTGCGAGTCTCAGCTCTTCGGCAGCCCATGGTTTGTAGACGTCCATGAGCGCAATGTTCTCAAATTGGTTTTGGATAGATATATATGGGTGTCCTCAGTTTTGAAAACCGGCGCAAATGCATAGACTGTGCCAGGGCAGCCCGTAAGAATACCAAACCCTATAGCTGGGTTGTCGGGCACACCAGTAGGGCTGCTTAGGGCTTGCTCAAAGGGTACTGGAGCCTCCAGAGCTGCCGAAACCTGGAACGCCTTGACTCGATCATATTTTACCAAGCGCCCTTCGCAGGTCTTGTCTCGAGGTAAGTAGTAAGGTGCTTTCCTTGGGGGTATTGGACTGTGTCCGCAGCGAGAAGTTGTTGCGGAACAAGGCAACTGACACCTTCTTTGCTATCGAGTCGAAAAAGGTATTGCGACCTGCGATGAAACGAGGCACCTGGGTGGCTCTTGCTTGTCTTCGAGAGAATATCTCTTCCCATGGAAGGATGTGGAAGGGGTTCGCTGATAGAAGCTGTGGTGGGGGAGAAGCCCCAGGGAAGGTGCAATTGCCTGGGGTCATCCGTTCAACTTGAATGCACATGGTTTGAGCTCCTTCCGAATCATCCAACCAACGGAGGTACGCGCCCGCATCTGCAGTTCGTCTTATTAAAGGGTGTTCTCGAGCACAAAAGCACTCATGGCATCATCGATAGCTTCAAATGTCAAGGACTTGTGAGTGCGGTAGAAGATGAATCTGTGTCATCTGTTTCGGGTTGTCCCATTTCGTGTATCCGAGTTGAGTGGTATGGCTAACTATCCGGTATCTCGCCTCGAATCGACACCTACAAGCATATGACGAGACATCAGACAACAAGTTCTCCGCGAAGAGAACAAGTCTCGAGTAATGATTAGCTTTATCTAGCTACTAGACGTCAACCAAATGTAGGCCGGCACATCCCTTATGTTGTCGTGATGATTGTACATCAAAATCGGCGCTTCACCAACGCCATGTTATGTAACAAGACCGGATATCATCCGAATCGATCATACCGAGAGCCGGGATAGGCAACACAGTATCCAAGCTCCGAGACCCAGGGTTCCATTAGAAGGGGAATATTTTCGAGGTGAGAGAACGTGTGCAGCGGCCATTTGTACCCAAAAATACGTCCAAAACCTCCAGTCCCATGTTGTATGCAGGTTGTAGCTGAAGTGGAGGTGGAAGAAGAAAAATGCGGCTCAATCGATGAGCTAGCCCCTATATTGCATCACTTCCGATCATCAGCACAGAACAAGGGACATGGTTCAGATGGGACAAACTCACAGCTTTTTACCAGCAGGGCTCTCCCTTGACAGGGCACCACGGTGCCGGAGTGCGTGCCTTGAGGAAGCTTCCGGCCTCGATGGCAGAAGTGAAAGCATCTGCCTCGCGCTTGGACTTCCAGCAGGGCTCACCCTTCACGGGGCACCATGGCGACGCATCGCGAGCCTCCAGACCACCGGCGGCCTCGAGGAAGGCGACTGCCTCGCGCTTGCTCTTCCAGCAAGGCTCACCCTTGACGGAGCACCAGGGTTCGGCATCGCGGGCCTCGTGGAGGTTGGCGCGGGTGGCCTCGACGAATGCCATGGCGGATCGCTTGCTCTTCCAGCAGGGCTCGCCCTTTACGGAGCACCACGGCTCAGGCTCGGCGTCACGGGCCTCCTGTTAAGATATGAGTAAGTGGATGTGGACGAACGTTGGCGCGAAGGAGAACGTACGACGAGGTGACCGGCCTGCACGGACGCGATTAGAGCCTCGGCGGCCCTCTTGTTCTTCCAGCACGGCTCGCCCTTGACAGAGCACCAGGGCTCGGCATCGCGCGCAGAGAGGGTGCCCGAGGCGGCAATGGAAGCCTCTGCCTCGCGCTTTGACTTCCAACACGGCTCTCCCTTCACGGGGCACCACGGCGACGCATCCCGAGCCTCGTTGATGTTGGCATGTGTGGCCTCGATGAAAGCCTCCGGAGAGCGCTTGGTCTTCCAGCATGGCTCACCCTTCACAGGGCACCACGGCTCGGCCTCGCGGGCCTCCTGTTTATGAGGATCTTGTGTTAGCTGCGTCGATTTCTGCGTCGAGGTCTGGCACTAGATCAAGAATACGTACCATGAGATGACCAGCCTCAAGCGATGAAACGAGAGCCTCTGCCGCCCGCTTGTTCTTCCAGCAAATTTCCCCTTTCTGCGCTTGCTCCTTGGTGATAGAGCAACCCCAAGGTTCGGCATTGCGGGCACTGAGGGGACCGGAGGCGGCGATGAAGGCCTCGGCCTCACGCTTCGACTTCCAGCAAGGCTCCCCTTTTACAGAGCACCACGGCTCTGCCACGCGTGCCTCGTGAATTTTGGCATGGGTGGCCTCGATGAAGGCCTCTGCGGAGCGCTTGGACTTCCAGCAAGGTTCGCCCTTCACGGAGCACCAGGGTTGGGCATCGGCGATGGGAGAGGCCTCCACGGCAACAGCCGCGATAGTGAGGATGAAGGGGAGAGACAGCCTCATGTTGACGGATGAGAGGACTACCTGCTAACGGTTGTAAGATAGAGAATAAGTTGTATTGGGTGAGTTGACCAGATGGTTGGTTGGATGGGGTGGTCTTGAATGAGTTGACCTGGACTCGGAAACCTGTCTCTGGTGTCCAAGTAAAGAAGACTCGAAACCATCGTGGGCATATTGCCTTGTTCTTATAGACTGTTGGTGGCTATTGAGTTGTTGTTGTGGTGTGGTGGTGGTTTATTGTGACAATAAACGTCGCGTTACTCAATAACCAACTCTTGCCCATACTATTCGGGTCCGTCCACCCCCGAGGACATCCCCTGCGCCTGGTTGAACTCAAAGAAAACGACGGCCTGAGACCAGTAGTTAGCGCGAGCCATTACAAATAGAGTGTGAAAGCAGTGCAATCGAATAAACACATTTATTACGTAGAGGCGGTGGTGGCGGTCTGGGCGGTTTATTGAGATCCGGTTTAGGACACTCACATGGCGTCTGGAAGACGGAGGGAAAGAAGTCTCTCCAAAGAGGCTGGCACAAAGGTCTAAAGTCACTTGATGTAGACTCCATGAAGGACGAATGAGGATCACCCTCGGCGTGCGGTTTGGGGGCGCTCAGCTCCCTGGCCTGTCTGTGGCACCTGCACGGCGGCAGGTTTGGACCGGGTCCGGAGCGACGTGATAGCATTATCGAAACTACTGTCGAGGGAGGCCACTATTGATAAAGAGATGTTAAGAGACTTGTGATACCTTTGTGTGTTTGGCGCTTGGTGGGCTTGCGCGGTGATGGAGAGGTGACGGAGGCAGCTATTGAGCATCTTATTCAAACCCCTTCTCGGCATCAGCCACGCACAACGGGGGCTAATTCACTGCAACAAGCAAACACTATCATTGCAATACAACGTTCTTGACAGGTCTCCTAGGCTAAGAAATTGACGAGATGCGCTTGTTCTAGATTGAACAAACATAAAATAACCTGCATATCGTCAACTTGATGACGGTGGAGGACGTGATGCCTGGCGGCACCGACCACTTCCCCGGAGAAACAGTTGCGTCCAGCTTCAACGACCGGTTTCTCTCAGAGACTAGAGTGCAATTCTTGAAGAGCACGTGGAGGTCTCAGACGGTCGGGTCGTGCCGGTGCTGCTAGGTGGCAGCTGCCGATCGTTTTAGCCTTCAGGAATAAAGGTCCTTCGTGAGATCTGCGTCCTACGCTTACTTCGATGGAATCTGGGAAGATTTCAATGTAATCATCATTTGTACATTGTGGGGAACTGCGTCAGGGCATGATGCACTCGCCTGTACGTATTCAAGTCGTCTGTAATCATCTGCTGCAGTGCTGCATCTTGATGTTGCGGACAGGAACATTGTGCAGTACCAAGACCCATGGTCTGGAGTCCGGTAGTGGCGTCCGAGGGACCTTGCCGTTTCTAGTTTACCTTCCTTTCCGACTACAGTTGCTGCACTTTTTTCAGTTTTTGCCCGTCAAGATATATAACTCAGTATGTGAAGGCTGACGAGGCATTTGGGCATGAAGTCCACAGTGACATGATATCTGATGGCTGCAAATCGGTCAGCCGTTAAAGCAGCAGTCCTTCAACAGTAAGTCACGGCAGCTGTTAGTTCTCGTTGTACCCTGGACCGTACAGTACTTGCGTCCTTGGGCCCATCTACTACTGGTGAGACTGCAATCACATGTGATCCCATGGAACCTTCACCATTGGATGAAAGGGAGTTCTTGGCAGGGAGTCTGATCGAGGACCAGACCAAGGGCAAGACGGACCACCAGGCCGAGAGAAAGCCAATTCTATTCTCTGCGTGTAGTAGAAAAGCCTGGAAAGAACGATCATCTTTCACTACCATCGGGCAGTCTCTGAGACAGTCTCGGCCCGCTTTAACAGGGTCTAGAAGAGGTCAGCCATCAACCGCTCCCTTGAGGCGGGTATTCCTACCTGACTAGAGCACTAGCGAAGGCACTTGTGCTCAGATGCCCGACTTCCTCCTGATAGAAAAGGGTATTGCCCGGTGAGGTTCGGTGGCGGATACAGGGCCATGGTTTGAAGAGTCACTTGGGCCCCGTCAGCATGGAATAGTACAAGGGCCTGTACTCCGGGGGGCTGAAGCGGCTGCAAGGGAAAAAGTAGGAATGTGCCTCCACGTTCGCGTACATAGACTCTTTCACTGTCAATGCACATGAAAACAGGCGTCACATAATCATCTCACCAATAAGGACTGCCATCTGCCGGCACTCTGCATGTCAGGAAGACAGCCTACACCGGTCTAACGGAATCAAGGCACCTATCTAATACAGTCGAGAGGGGCTCCATGGGAGTCTTCTGATTCGGCATCGTGCAAACCAGTCAGGCCATTCTGCAATAATGATACAGAACACAAAACTAGTACAAAAGTTATGCCCCAAGATGTCCACTGCCTCTGTTACACGCAATGACGGACCGGAGAGGCACAAGCTCAAGATTACATGTAAACAAGCCAGACAACGTAGGTTCCAACTGCACGAATCCAACACAAGCTTTCAAGACGACCTCAGTATTTCTACGCTCCCCATGTCCAACCCTTATGACAATCCGTGTCCTGCCTCCACCATGTCTATGAATCAGAGCATCTACCGTATCCCTACCTGTTCCCTTTCCCCTATCCTCACATACCTGTTGTCACCTACTGTACTCCAGTTGTCGACATCCATACATCACGTCATGGTGCTTCTTCCACCACCTCAGCCACGTATCTTCCGCCGAGACCGCAGACGCAGCCTCGCCACCATCTCCTTGAGACGTTGCCAAAAGCGTAATGGCGCGAGCACACAAGCGTGGCGACGGAAGAACACAAAGATGCGACTCGGGTCGTCCGGATACTCGAGGGAGCGAACTTCGCCGCCGCACATCTCCAACAGGCAGACCAGCGACTCCCTCACGACATCGTCGGGGTTCGCGACCCACGTCCTCCCGAGCCTCGAATACGCCCCCTCGAGAGAGTCGATGCTCGAGCTGTAGGAGAGACGCTTGATCTCGCAGAGGGTGTTGTTCTCGGGGGAGACGCCGGCCGGGAATATGGTCATGCTGAGGACCTGGTCGTCGAGGAATAGGGAGTCGGTCAGGGACATGGCTGGTGTGCCAGGGCCTGCTGATTCCGGACTATTGAGGACATTCGAGTCGTTGGAGAGGAGGGCGAGGACGTTGTCGTTCAGCGGCATGGCAGTCGGCAGGATGCCCAGGCCTGAGATGTTGATCTCCATGAAGATGGAGTCTTGAGGGCTTTGTACGGGTGTGCCTGGGCCGAGCGAGCTGCTTGGTTGTCCCGTGATGATGGAACTCGGAGAGAATGGCAAGATCGTCGGGGGGTACCCAGGGTTGTCGGAATAATCAGAAGGGCTTGTCGGCCTCGAGAACGTGGCATGCGTGGTGGGAAAGCCAGTATATGTTACATCAGGGGTGGACTGGATTGGGTACGTACCTTCTTCGTTGTTATTATTCGCTGCTTCCAAGCCTGTTTGAAGACCCCTATTGTGTGATGCGCGGACGATTCTGGATCCGGGTGCCACAGATGTCGGCATTAGGCGGAGTATGTCTTGCATCTGGCTGCCCTGCTGAGAGTCATTCTGCTCGACTTGGACCTCGCTTGGCGCGTTATTGGGGTGCTTACCGTCGTACACGCAGTACCTGGTGCGCTCATCGCAAATCTCGCAGTGATCCAGCTCTGGGGCTGGTGAATATCCTTCGAAGTCGTCACGGCCCGCTCGCGCGCGAGTGGCGTGTTGTGAATGCAGCACGTTCATGTTAGATTTGAGCCCCGTGGATGCAAAGGTCGCTAAATGATGTTGGAGGCAGTTGGAAGGAGACACGCACACCTTTGAAGAGAGAGTTTATATAGGGCCAAGAAGATAGGAGTGTCCCGGTTGCTTGAGGTTGTTGATGGCCATGAGGGGCTTTATTTATCTGGAGCGCGGGCACGACACAGCGGGACCTCTGGATGACGCATGGGCTCTAACCAGGACGAAGCTAGCTACTCGGCAGCAACGAGAACAAAGCTCTCTCCCAGGTACAAGGACTCTGTGAGCGCGAGGTCTCTTTCAAGCTGTCTGGAGGTCAATGGCCTTGTCGTTTTCGTCAAATGTGACGGCCCAATCGCAGAGGCGGATGAGAAAGCCGAGTCAGGCATTGGTGGGGACTCGGGGCCGGATATACTACGTCCAGAGCAATGAAAGATTGCAAACAAGTCGTCCAGACAAAGACCAGCATGATCTGGGTGTTTCAGTGGAGTTTGTGCAGGTTATGCTGACCGGCGATTAAGATATCACGAACCACTGATGCACGGACCAATTGGCGTTGAGAGACGCATAAGCGAGAAGCGAGGGCTGAAGACCGTATACTGCCGGAAAAAATGACTGTTGAACTCAGAGCACCGACTCGTGTCTGGCTAGGGGTATTGCTTAGACTTTGGCAGCATCCCGGTTTCCTGGGTGCGTTAGTAATGGCATGCGGTTGATGCCGAGTCTTTGCTCAGTGGACGCCCCTTTTCCACTACCACACAAAACAAAGATCTGGTAACGTTTACCCACAGCAACATACAGTACGACATTCTCGCAAACACTGCCTCCAACGATATCAAGAAGCACGTTCTCTGTGTTGAAATAATGGTCATGTCAATTGTAGGACTTCGTGTGTGCGGCTAAGGATTAGCATTAAAATGCCCAGTGATATCTCAAGCACCGAACTCGCTCCGCAAGAAAAAAATGCAAGTCTATGGTTTATGCCTCCGGCTTCCTCGCCACAACCCAGTAGCTCGTGCTGATCAACCGCATGTTGTCCATCTTCACAAACGCCTCTCCGTCAAGACACAGCCTGTTTATCAGCGTCTTGAAGTGATGTGGCAGCATCCTCAGCTTCACTCCCGCCAAGATGAGCTGCCTGACCGCCCGGAAGTAGATGTCCACCTTGTCGATCAGAGGCGCCTGCAGTCCGTCGATGCTGGCGTTCTCCGACTTAACCACGACGAAACCCGCTTCCTCTAACGCCTCTTCCAGAATCTCCGGCGTAGGAGTGCCTACCGCCCCGATCAGCGGCTTGACGCGTCGCATGAGCGCCACGTGCTCGGCGTTGTTAGGGTCGTACGCCGGCAGGCTGACCCAATCCAGGAGAGACACCCTGGCGCCCGGCCTGACCACGCGGTAAATCTCCTTGAACAGCGCTCTCAGGTCCTTGCAGAGACTGAGAGCTTGTATTTGGTAGAAAGCGTCGAACTCCTGGTCTGCGAAGGGCAGTGGTAGGCTGTTGAAGTCCTGCACGACGAACCTGTTGCTGAGTCCCTTGTCCTTGTTGAATGCGATGGCCTGCGCTATTTGGTTGGGGTCGATGTTGATGCCGGTAACCTGTGCTCCGGAGATGGTCGCCATGTGCGCCGCCACGCGACCTCTGCCGCAGCCGAGATCCAGTACCTTGTCCCCCTTCTGGATACGGATCTCCCGAGCGACGGCGCGCTCGTAGAGCAGCTGGTTCTCGAGCACTGTCGCCTTCTTGCTCATGAGGGGTGGGATGTACATCTTCTCCACGTCGCCGAGGGCGCAGAGGTGATTTAGCACACCATAGTAGGCTCTGAGGCACTCGCCGACCTTTTCCCTGTAGTCGGGTCCTAGGGCGGCGATCATCTGCTTCTCGTCGGCCCAGTCCAGGTTGTAGATGATATACGAGGCCATGAAGTCATCCACCTGCTTCGCCGTCAGGTCGTGCAGGTACTTGAAGGATTTCCTGAAGGTCTTGAGTCTGTTTGATAGGGTAGAGCGGTCCAGGTCGGTGAGGCCATCTTGTTTGAGGAGCTGCGATGGAGGTGTTGTTGCGAGCTTGTGCTTCTCATCTGCGATGATATCTATGTCTGAACTCTCACGGGCTGGTGGTGTGAGCGCAACGGGTTCCTGGTAATGTGTTGCCATTTCGGACGATGTGTCTCGGACGATGTGTCTGAGGTGTCGCAGACGAAGCTTAATCCTGACGGGGTGATGTTGTGCAGTAGAGAGGTCCAGACGTTCCGTCCCGTCTGTCAGCTGAAGCTTGTCGTTCTTGTTTGTGAGGTTTTAGAAGTAGTAGAGACGAGGTGTTGGGGAACCTGTTTTCAAGAGGGTGTGGAACCGGTTGTTGAAGAAGGGACGGGTCCGGGAGTGAAGGACGATCTGCGGCGCCAGAGCTTATTTGAATGTCAGGGGCAGGCGTGTGCTGGGCAGGTGCGGAGGCCGAAAGGGGCTACAAACACCGTTACCGGAAGGTCCGGGACTGTGGGATTACTTCGGAACGGGCTGGAGACTGATGGCATGCCTCGGCCCTGAACCTTAAAAATTGACCCCCATCATGGATGTCATCAAAAGGACGAAAGACGAGCCGTGGAAACCCGTCCCGATATACCGTATGACTCACGTTGCTATGTCTAAGGTACTGTACCAGGTATCTTTCAGGTTCTCAAATCCGAGCTATCTGTTTTGAGAGGGAGGTGACGGTTGGGAGCGTGCAGGAAGTGTTGCGGCAGGAAGGAGTCTGACGGCCGTGATTGATCAGCATGCATCTCCCGTGTAGACTAATAACAGGGAAACGGGCACAACCCCCATGTAAAGAGCAGCTCCTTCCTTAATATGACAGAAGCGCATCGTAACCCCTCAAGTTCCCAGTCACGCGGGGCGCACAACCTTGCCAGGTTCAAGGTCTGTACGACGCCAAAGTACCTAGGTAGGTATGGTCGAGCAAGAGCACCTGCAGATTGATCCGTCGCGCACGCGATATCCGGCCAATTCAGCTTGACGGTGATGTAAGCGGGGATGGCGAGGCAACGAGTGAGATGACTGCAGACACGGGCAGCTGCAAAGCTTGCACAAAAATGGTGCGATACCGGCGCCTGTCAAATTTTGACACCCTGTCGCCGACGCCAGCCTTGACGCGCGACATCGCGACCTCGAGACTTCCGTGAGAGCTGGGGCGTTTTGCGGAAGGCGCGGATCAAGGCCGGTCATTCCCGGGGTTTCGACGGGATGCCCCACTCTACGTGCGCCGGCATAAGCCCCACATTCAGCTTTTTGATGGCAGTTCTATTCCCGACAATGAACCGTCGTATAATAAAGGTGCTGCATGCATCTCCCTGCAACGTCAACTCCCGGTCCATCAGCAGCGGAATAGTCGATTCGAGGAGCACCCGCCGGTTGCTACAGACGGTACTTGACCGGGAGTGCAACTCTCTTGGCACGACTTTGGACGCCGTAGGCATATTGTAACTGTGGTCTTGGCCCTCCGAACCGAGGACCCCGAGGCTAGTCGAATCATGATCAAATGATGATTCAAACTCTTATGCTAACCCACAATGCCGATGAAAAGGCGAGAGCGCCTTTCATGCGTCGGCACCCGTGGAAATTTACTCTGGCTGGTTTCCGGCCTGATGATCAGCGGCCTTTTCCACTGAGACAGTGGCTCGATGTATTGTGCAGTCGGCCCCGGGATGAGATGCGGATCATTCCCTGTGAGCCGGTGCATCAGCCGTGGCTACCATTGAATGTTTTCTATACATAATTGACGCTTTCCTTCTGAGGTCGAGCCCGTCCACGGAAAAAGATTCAACGCTGTTCAAGGCTCTCGTGACAAAGCTAAGATCAGCCAGACGGGAGTCACCACGGGGCGAATCCTCGCGCTGGGGGAGATGGGATTGAGCGCCGAGCATCGGTTTTCCGTCTCCGGGTCGAGTCACGGAGATCAAGACTCTATGCTCAAAGTCTGGTCTCTGGCGAGCACTGCATGGGTGCCCTTCGTTGATAGCCAGGCGATATACCGACTCAATGGACGGGTTGCTCGCTGGGACGACACGCTATGAGCACTCATGACATCGAGGTATCAGGACATCAAGATCACGGGCCGCCTCCCAATAGTAACAGCAACAAGGATGGCAAGAATTCTCCGGTGTCGAAACGCTAATGACTTTCCCGAGCTGATATTCATGCGTCAACCGTCAACGGAGAGCGTGAGTACAGGGGCAGGAACGTCACACTCCCACAACCATTTCTCACGGTTCTTAGATCCCACGACTTAGAGCCCGTAGGAGACAGAGATAGACGCCCTTCAGTAAACATGATCACATATGACAGATTGCGCTATATCAACAGTTTGGCCATGTTCTCTTATTCGCTATGCGCGTAGGCAAACCAACCACACGGGTGCTTCCTCTACAATGCGCCCCTTAGCCTATCAGGCATGCTCTCTAGCTCCTCTAGTCTCCAAGCAACCCCTGCCTGTATCCATGAGACCTGTACCAGCCAATATTCATGCAGATAGAGGTAAAGCCACTACCAAGATGAAGACTCCCTGTGCGCCGTCCCCGCCCCTGACGCCTCATTGCCGACGACGCTTATACGCTTGGAGAACCAATAAACGCAGCGCTTGAAAGACCATGCATTACTAGCAATACACTCCACGGCACCCGACCCTCGGTCCATCTATATCCCCTTTTCTACGCGAGGTAGTGATATGACGACCCTTCCTCGTCTCGCTCCAGGTAGTCGCGGGACAGCAGATCCTCGATCCGGAACTTCACCATCGAGACATCGGGCTTGAACCGGTTCGCCAGCTGGGAGATGACCTCGCTGACAAGGTTGGCATGGCTGAGCGTCTTGCGTTGTCTGTCGCAGCATGATTATTATTAGTCTCGATTCCCCTTCACCAACCAGCCACCACGTGAAAAGGGGAAAAAGACTTACTTCATGATCCTCACAATCGCCGCGTCAATGATATGTTTCCTCGTATCGTCGTTCTTCTTCTCCGTGTCCCTACGCTCCTCGTCTCCCTCGACCTTGCTCGTGGCATTGATGACCGGCGCCTTGATCTTGATCGCCTTGCTGACGAACCCGGCGTTGAACGCGAACTTGTCGCCCGGCCGCACCTGCTTGGTCATCGGATCCTTGAGCAGGACTCGCGACTTGGTCGCGAGCGAGAGCGACGCCAACGTCCGGACCAGTTCTTGGGTCGGGATGTTGGTCTTCTCCTGGATGTCCGCGAACGAGAGCCACTCGTCCAGACCCAATTCGTTGAACAGGAGCAGAACGACCATGCCGTAGGTGGATACGTTCAGCTCGTACCGCCGCTCTTTGCTCAGGGGCCCCGTCTCCTTGCCCGCAACCTTGGGGAAAACGCACTTGATGTCTGCTGTGCCGGCGGTAACGACCCAGGTCAGAACACGCCCGCTGCGGTCCTTGAGGTAGTACTTGAAGAAGCTCTCGCGCAGACGCGCGATCTCGGGCGGCATGTTGCAGTCGCCGTTGGCGCCCTCCTGCGCGCTCCGGCCCATAACCTCTGGCGGCCAGTTGTTGGTCGTCAGGACGCTGATGTTGAGGTCCACGCCGCGCTCCTCCACCTCGCCGAGGCCGCGGATGTGTTCGCGGTAGCCGTTTGTGAGGTCGCGCGAGAGGTCCATGTCCTTGAACATGCCCTCGAACTTGCTCGTGAAGTGGTTGCCCATCTCCTGCTTCATGCGCGATATCATCTCCTTCTCCGTGGCTTCGCTGCCGGATTTGCCCTGCAGTAACCGCCTCGCCAGGTGCTTCTGGTAGTACCGCTCGAACATGTCTCGGTCCGTGAGGTAGCGGACCAGCACTATGGCTTTGTCAAGCACAACGTCTACCTCCGCCTCCGTCTTCCCTTTGATGCCGCGCTTCAGGTTGTCGTCGATGAAGAGCGACACGTATTCCGAGCTCCGGTTGAACTGGTTGATGAAGTCGGCGAAGCTCTTTGTGACGGCCGACTGGATGACGATGTCCTCGTTAAAGCAGTTGTTGTGGAAGTTGTCGAATTTGTCCTTCAGCGCCAAAACCTCGTCCACCCACTTGATGGCCGCTGCCGTCTGCTGGGCCGCCTGGTTGAGCGGTTGTGCTTTGGCCGTGGACTCGTTTGCCCCTTCGTCGCCGTCAGCGGGAACTGCTCGCGGCACGGAGAAGTCTGTCTTCTTCAGCTGTTGCTCGATCTCGAAGCCCATGTCCCTCACTCGCATCGACACTGCCCTCTTCAGCGCCTCTTTCTTCGGGTCAACGCGAGATATAAGCTGATAGAGTATGGCAAGATCCTCCAAGCGGTCGTTGTCGATCATGCTGAGCAGTCCGGAACCCTCCATAGCCAGGAACTCGTCCAGATGTGCCGAGATGAGCTCCTGCTCGACCACTTCTGCAATCTTATCGGCTGTGGAGAGAGAAATAGTCGTCTCACAGCGCGATTGCTCCTCCGCCAGGCGTCGCTGGGTGTGTCGTAGCCACTCCGCTGCGTCGCCATTCCGAAGCAGCCTCTCGCACTCTTCCCGGTAGTATCGCCGGCTGTCTTCGAGATACGCAGGTTCGAAGACCGTCAGGTACAGCCTCTGATCCTGCACCTCCTCGTTCGTCTCGTAGAGCATCTCCAGCATGTCCACGATTTTGCGTATCAGACTCCGGTCTATCACGTCGCCATCCCGCTCCAGGTTGATTAAGTCCAACACTACCCCGTCGACAACGTCAAAAATCGTCGACGTAGGATCCACGTCTTCGAACAGGCCGCCCAACCCCGCTCTCAGGATGTTGTCCCGGAAGAGGCCAATGGTGGTAGCCCAGAGCGAGGGTCGACCATTATCCGTAGAGTAAGTACGGTCAAGGTACATAAGGATGTCTGCTATCATGTTCATGGACATGTTGTGGTCCACCCACGAATCCCTGATGCCGACCAGGAACTTCTCCCCCAGCTGTCGTCGCTCATTGGTGCTCGTGCTGGTGGGCAGGCTGACGAGCGTGATGTTGATGAGGCTCTTGGTCAGCAGCGCCTCGATGGGCGGCATGACGTGGTCGCGGAACCATTTCTCCTCGAATTCCTTGACGCGATCGTAGAGCAGTTCGCCCTTCTTCCGGAGAACAATCTTGTACGACGCTCGATATAGCTGCTCGAACGAGAGCTTGCCGGCATTCTTCTGGTGCACATCGATGAGGGCCTCCCGGAGGAGGTCCCAACATGGCTCGAACTCGTCCTCGTTCCCGTGCCGGGAGGCAATGGTCTGTACACACAGCGTCTGGTTAGCACGTCGCTTCCCGACAGTGACGTCCCTCGACGCATTGGCTATTGTCTGGTAAGAAAACGTACCCTGCGAGGAGGACGAATGCGTCCTTGGCGGTATGCCATTTCGGGAGAAATTTGCTTTTGCTGAACGAAAGCAAAGACGATTGATGTGGCAAGGTAGAAGTGCTGGAGGATGCGAGACGGGCGACCAAGAGATGAAGTGAAATCAGCGCCGCAAATCTGTCCGGCAGTGGGCGAGACGCGGGGAAGTCGGTGAAGTCTGATATAGTGCAGTTACCGTCTGTCTCGTCTCAAGAGAAATCGGAAATGAAGCCCTAATAGTGCCGCCGTGGTGAAGTTTCGTTCGACCTCTGGCAGGGCCGCGAGATGGTGACGGTTGAAAAGCGGACGGATACTAGGAGGGGCAAATACCCAAGAGAGAAGAATGCCGCAAGCACTCTTGTCTGCAACACAATCTCGGCAGGCCGGTTCCTATATGCATGGCATCAAGAAAGGAACCCCAACTCGATATAGAAAAGTAGAGCTGCTCTCATTTCGGCAAGAGTCAAAGGATCACATTCACCAAGCGCGCCGTTGGAGGTTGCCTCGCCGCCACTAAGAGCTTGCAGGGGTTTCCGGCCCCACAGTAGCTTAATTACTGCAGGGGTCAGTACGATAAGATAAAGATTTTCAGGATGACATCGCCATCCTTCGCGACCCAACCAGGCGGCCTCGAGAAAGCCTCTCCTTCATCTCACCCACGTCTCTGCTCGACTCAAGCTCACCGCATTCCGAGTCTCGCCCCGGCTCGACGCCCAAGCAAGCCTCTCGCTCAGCCGACTGCCACACCTCCTCCACGATGGCATCAAAACGAGCAGTCTCCCTAGCTGCCACCTGCCTCAGACTCCGGCCAGCATCACACCCACAACAACTACACCGCCCTCTCCTCTCCGCCCGGAATCCACCATCTCAACTCTGCCGGTCTCAACGACCACCCTTCTTCCTCCCCATACGCCAAAAACACACCATCCCGCGACCGCCTCCACGGTCCCCCCCACCCTCTACTCCCTCTCCGACCTCTCCAAACTCTGCGCCCGCTACCCCGTCTTCACCCCCA